>CAUHTR010001033.1:0-79259 GCA_959609185.1 Schmidtea polychroa | reverse complement strand
AGGCAAACAATGAAGTGATTTCAATACCAGATACTGATATAGAGACTACAAAATATTATGTACCATCAGGCAAAACTGTTAAAATCTCAGATAAAGATATAAAACGCTAGGGAAAATGGTCGATTTAATATTTTCGAGAGCTTCCGAGCTACACAATTCGGCATTTGGTGTGTGTCCTTACCAAACAATGGAGAAATATGGAAGACAGATACTTGTACCTGTCCTATATTTCTAAAGCACTACATTTGCAACCACGTGGTTGTTATGGCGATCAGATTAAAGTATTGCAAACTACCACCAGAGGCAAAAATGTCGATATAGGAACCAAGTGTAAGAAAGGAAGACCTTCGAAAGCTTAAAAATCTTTACTAAGACAATGGCAATGACAATTTTATAAATAATGTTCTGTGATTTTTCAATTTCAAAATAATATTAAATAATGGTATATTTTTGTCTAATGTTTTTTCTTAAATTGATTAATGTATTTTTTCATTTAAATTAATGTAGTTCTTTAAATAAATTAGTGCTCAAAAATAATTTCTATGTTATTAAATTAATGCTAAATCTTTATTATATTAATGCTCATTCAATATATTCTTAATGCTCATTCAATATATTATGAATGCTCAATCAATATATTATTAATGCTCAATCAATATATTATTAATGCTCAATCAATATATTATTAATGCTCAATCAATATATTATTAATGCTCAATTAAATACTAGCCAAATATTTGCAATATGTACTTTTGCATAAAATGTTAGAAAATGCCTCTAATGCTCCATTTGGATTTAAAGTCATGAGTCGCCCCGATCACATCTGGTGGACCATATATTTGCAGGGTTTATTATTATTTACATATGTCCGATAAAAGAAACACAAAAGGCATTTTATTTAATTTTACTAATTTTTATAAAATCAGTATCATTTTTTATTTTTGCCATTAATCGAATATATTCAATTTCTTTTTTTTTATTTATAGCTTCAGTTCGACTACGATTGTAATAATCATTTATATTTTTTGGATTCCAAATAATTTTACATAAATATTCTTGTATAATTTTCTAAAAGTTTATTATTATAGCTAAATGAAATGGATATAAAAGATATGGAAAATATCATTAAAATGTATGATATCAAAGGACCGGATTCAGGATTTCTTAGCAAGCCTGCAAAATTCAATTTATTGTTTCAAACAACAAATAATTCCGAAAACGATCATTTGTATAGTTAAAATACATTTCTAATATTTGATAACACAAAAACATCCAGATATCTTAGACCAGAGACTGCTCAAGGAATATTTACAAACTTTGGCCTTTTATCGCAATTTCATCATCAGAAATTGCCATTCGGAGTTGGACAAGTTGGAACTGCTTTTCGTAATGAAATACGACCACAACACAACCTAATTAGAACCCGAGAAATCCAAATGGCTGAAATTGAATATTTCTATAATCCAAAGTTTACCGGACATGAGCAATTTTCCGAAGTAGCTGACCTCGTAATGAATATTTGGTCCGCTAACGATCAAAAGAACAATTTAAATGCTTCAAAAATGTCCCTGGAAAAAGGCGTTAATGAGGTTAGTTTAAAAGTTTAGAATTTATAAAATTTTCACAACGAATCCATTGAATGGTTTTGGTTCTTATTGCAGTGGGGCTCAAAGTGTGGTCGAAAAAATTGATTTTATCATTTTGAAATATCTAATAAAAAATATTCTTTAAATTTTGTATAATTATAAATAGTTTTTTTTGATTTTTTTTCAATAAATTTGGTTAGATTGGGTCGAATAATTCTTTTATTTATAAGGGAATCGGGCGCTTGATCCCGGGATTTGACTTTTAAAGTCTAAAAGGAAAAATACCTTTACTAAAAAAAATTCTTTAAAAATCGTATTTTGGTGGAAATTTACAAATTTAAATTTTTTCGGTTGAGATTTGAATTTTGTCACATTGAAAATATTTGGAATTTTTCATAAAATTTATAAATTTTAAAATTCGAAATTCTTGGAACTTTTTTTCTCCAATATTGCAATTTGCAATTACATTCTTAAAATTTGTTGGTCCTCAGTCGAATTTAATCAAATTGCTTTTAACATTATTATTGATTTTGATAATTTTATAGTGCTAGTTTTAATTAAATTTTTATTCGCATTATTTAAAGTTGAAATTTTAAATAGCAAATTTTAAAAATATAATGGCTTCGTACATGAAAAGAAAAGTTTTGGAAACATTTCTTACGAGAAGAAAAAGGATAAACAGCGAAAAAGGACAAATGACTGCAAAAAAATTTAAGAAATCGGAGATGGCTCAACGAAAGGTCTGCATACGCACCTACTTTCCGCCTATAAAATTAACCTCATAACATCTACTACTTTAAACACACCAAATGAACCATCAACAAAAAAATTCGAAAACGTTAACCAAGTATTTTCCGATGCTGGAGCTAGAAGAAAAATTACTTCCTCCTACATTTGAAAGATTTCATTTAGCGCTATATGTCGCTCTTCTGATTTACGTGCCCACGTCTTATAGCAACAGGATTCAAAAGTCTACCTACAACGGTCAATACATTGCGCAAATCGGTTGTAGATTACAGCAAAGAAATTAAGAATTCTTTAATCACTGAAATAGATAGCAAAAAACCATGAATTTGGTGTTGGTGAGATATTTTCTTTATCATTTGATCAATGGACATCACTCCGTAACCGCCGGTACATGAATATTAATTTGCATGCACAAAATTGTCAGTTCTGGAGCTTAGGCTTAGTTTGAAAAACATTATCAATGCCTGCAGATAAATGTATTCAGCTCCTAGAATAAAAGTTTCCAGAATATGGACTTTATTTGCGAAAAGATAATCATCGGAATTATGGCTTACGGAGCAAGTGTAATGAAAAAAGTTGGGAGATTATTACTATAAATCAACAGTTATATTTTGCATATTGTGTGCAACTGACCGTAATTGAAGTACTATATCAAAAGCAGGATATAGAAAGAGAATCAGATCAGCAATTTGATGAATTTTAAGTATAATATTATAAAAACAATTAATTTCTTTATAATTGTTTTTTATAAACCTATTTTGAATGTGTCATTTTATTAATTTTGTTAAAATAATATGTTAATATCTTTCAAGAACAGGTATTTTAAAAATTCTTGTAAATGAAAATCCCGAAATCTCGGTATTGAAAACATAGCAGGGGATTGCCAACACCAGATGGGATTCCGAAAAAGTTTGCGCATCACTGACTTATAGGAAAAAATGCATTTAAAAGTTTGTGCATTATAAAACTTTGAAAAGTAGAACTTTAATTAGTATTGATTCTCGTTCGTATTGTCATGAAATTTTAATGCGATATTGCCATTTGAACTGCAGATTTTTTTATTTCGTCCGTTTATTCTCTTTTTCTTGTCTTTTGTAAAATCAAATAATCAACCAATAAAATGAATTTAAAATAAATAAAATACTATTTTTTTGTTTTTATTCCAGAAGAAAATTAAATTTAGTTAATTAACACTTCAAAATAGCAATGCCAAAATTCTGGTTTAATAAATATAAACCATTATTCTGGATGATGTCAACCTAATTGATTTTCTTAATTTTGAATATTTACATTATCAATTTCTCGAAATGCTAATCTGGAACACACGCCAGTTACTAGATTAAACCTTTTATTGAGGACTTCATATTTTGTAACGATTCATCCATTACATTACACTGGCTAATAAGTTTCGGCCGACTCTCGATTATTGACATTATCTCTGATGAACAAGTTCAAACATTTAATGAATATTTCTTTAAACAGAAAATATTTAACGAAAACTACGCATATTTCCTTGGAAGAATCTATCAGTTTCTGATTGAAGTCGGAATAAATTCTGAAAAACTGAGATTTCGTCAGCATTTGCCCAATGAAATCGCATTTTATAGTAGTGATTGCTGGGATGCAGAATGTCTCACGTCAGTTGGTTGGGTTGAAATAGTCGGCTGCGCAAACAGAGGGAATTATGATTTATTGAAACACAGTGAAAATACTGGAAAATCTTTGGATATTAAACAGAGTATTGATGAACCAGTATTGACGTATTCGTTAGATGATGTTTTATAATAATTTATTTAGAAATTCGAACCTATTATTGATTGTAATGTTAATTACAAGGCAATGGAAAAGGTTTACAAACCAAAAAATATAAAATCGATATTCAAATATTTAAGAAACTTATCTCAATCTGAAATTGCGAATATCGAATATAACATTAATTATAATAGGTATTTAATAATAATAATAATAATAATAATAATAATAATAATAATAATAATAATAATAATAATAATAATAATAATAATAATAATAATAATAATAATAATAATAATAATAATAATAAATAATAATAATAATAATAATAAAAATATTAATAATAATAATAATAATAATAATAATAATAATAATAATAATAATAATAATAATAATAATAATAATAATAATAATAATAATAAATATTAATAATAATAATAATAATAATAATAATAATAATAATAATAATAATAATAATAATAATAATAATAATAATAATAATAAAAATATTAATAATAATAATAATAAAAATAATAATACACCTAATTCTGTTTTTACGCGATAGATACGTTCCCCGAAAATACGCGTAAAAAAAAATCGCGTAAAAAAAGATATGGTGTCCATATAAAAGTAGAGGATTGGTTCTTCATTTCCAAAATCAACTAAAATAATGTGATTAAAGTATACAAATTCATGGTTTTTACGTGTTTTATACACTTTTTATTTATTTAAATATATATTTATGAATAAAATAACGACAAACAAAAAAAATACTAATTTAACAAAAAAAATTCATTATTTAACAAAAAAATCACAAAAAATTCATTTTAGTAAAACAAAAAGTGGCAAAATATATCATTAAACATATTTTTTAATTGCTGTCACTTCCTGATGATATACGTATTCTTTTACGTGAGACTTGAACACCACAATCACTGTCATCACTAGAAATATTTTCCACTTCATTTTCATGTTGAAGTGGTGTTGATGTTTTAGCGGTTCTAGTCAAAAATTCAGTAATGAATTGTTGTGGTCTGGGTTTGATAATGCTGTTATGTAATTCGCGATAATTTCCCATTAATAATTTCACGTCACTTTGAAATTTCCGAGCTCTTTCCTCAATAGGATCATGCTTGCCAAAATGATCGCTTAATTTAGCTGCTAGTTGAAGTCCTTCTTTAATTAGATCTGCGGTGAGGGTAGGAACCTCTACGTCGTCATCTTCGCTAATTTCTTGCACATCGGGTGTCTCAAGCGCAAAAGCAATGATTTCATCACTGCTAAGTACCGTATCCACTAATAGTTCTTCTATATCTGCAGACGATAGATCATCAAAACCTTCTCCGCCTACTTCATGAGCTAAGGCTATGATATTGCTAAACTCGACTGCATTAGAAGGTATCGGATCTTTATTTTTGAGGCATTCCGGCCAAAGGGACTTCCAACATGCGTTTAAAGTTGATGGTTTTAGTTCGGATAGCGCTAATCCAGCATGTTTGATGCAGTCATTAATAGAAAATTTCTTCCACGCGTCCATAACTTTTAAATTGTCATCATTCATTAATTGATCTAAAATATACCGGAATGTTTGCTTAACATAATAGGTTTTAAAGGTTGCTATAATTCCTTGATCCAGTGGTTGTATCAACGAAGTAGTATTGGGTGGCAAAAAACAAAATTCGACATTTGGATGCTCCATATGGGGATGACCTGGTGCGTTGTCTATAATCAACAGAACCTTGAATTCAAGACCTTTATCGCTCATATAGCGGCGAACTTCTGGGACAAAATTTTTGAGGAACCACTCCTTAAAAGTCTCAGTTGTCACCCAAGCTTTTTTATTAGCTGTCCAGTGAACTGGCAATGTACTGAAATTTACACCTTTCATTGACCGTGGTTTTAGAGCTCGATTTACAAGTAAAGGTTTTAGGATTCGATCTCCTGAAACGTTAGAACAAAATAAAAAGGTCACACGATCCTTGGCTACTTTAAACCCACTTGCAATTTTTTGGGATTTAGCTACGTATGTTTTGCTTGGCATTCGTTTCCAGAAAAGGCCGGTTTCATCTGCATTCCATACCTGATCAGCAGTGTAGCCACCTTCTTCAATTATTTTAGCCAATTTTTGGGGAAATTCTTTGGCTGCTACCTCATTTGCAGATGCAATTTCACCCCTAATTTTTATATTATGCAGCGCATGTCTGTCATCCAACCTGTACTTACAGAAAATTCAAATTTTTTATCTATCTGGCCTGATGTTTGTGGTTCCATTTCTTTCATCTGCTTATAGATCCGTAATGTCATCTGCTTTATGCCATTTCCGTCAACTGGTATTCGTTTTTGTGAGCAATCCTCCATTCATATTACAAGAGCCTTCTCCATTTCTCTTTTACAATGTCTCTTGTGTATGATGATGTATGAGCACTCATATTTGTTTCAGCAATCACAGATTTTCTGATAGCTTCTTCATTTTTTTTATTGTTCTTATGGTAGATTCTTTTAAATTAAAATATTTTCCTACAGAAGTGGCACCTTCTCCAGTGGCTAGTCTATCCAAAATTTTGATTTTAACTTCCAAAGAAATAGCTTTTCTATTCGTTTGTTTTTTAGCTGACATTGTTAATTGTAATGAGATCCCTATAAAAATAATTTATTTGCAGGTAATAAATAAATGCACTTCAAATTATAAATTACCGTTAATTGAATTCAGGAATTGTATAAATCTCTTGGTAAAATCTTCAAACGCCATTGATACCAAATTTGGATTGGTATTTTATACTAAAACACCTATTATAACACCTATTATCGAATAACTTAAAAAATTCAAATGTTTTAGAAAAATAAAGGTACATGTGAATGTAAATATTTTAGTTTTCTCACCTCAGAATTTTGATTATTGTACATACATTAAAATAGAAATTGTTTTAAACCTAAACTACAAATTAGCAGTAAACTATAAAGAATTATGTACATACATGCAGTGGTGATATTCGAATTTTTTAACAACCGGTACGCATGGAAAAAAATCTATTGTAGATTATATTTACTTCATAATAGTTATTTATTTACATATTTACATAAGAAATACATATATTATATATAATAGTATAAAAAATAGTATATAAAATTAATTAAATAATTTCCAAATTAAATTTTGGTTTTGGGACGGCAAATTAGGTGCGGCTGCTTTGACACGTTTGTTACTTGCCATATGATGCCCTTCTCGCAACCATAATTTAACATATGGTGTTGCATCAAAATCCTCAATCGATTTTCCCATTAAATTTATTGTCATTAAATGACTTGTTGTTTCAATTAACAACGAATTTCTCTTATCATAAATGATATTGTTCATTGTGCTGAGTCCTCTTTCAGCTTCTGCGGAATTAACAGCAATTACATTTAAAATTCTTTTTGCTCTCAAAATAGTATTAATATTTTTAGATTCTCTATCTCGCACATCAACAAAATCTCGAAAATCATTTACTGGAATGATGTATTTGATTATTTTATTTAACTGCTCTAACCTATTTTCACCTTCAATCCATGGTGCTTCAAAAATATCACCCGGCCATGTTTCTGGATTTAATAAATTAAAGCAATTTAAGAGATTATTATAGTTTTCATTTTTATCGTCTAATAGCAAACGCGTTTTCATATGTTTTTCTAAACAATCAAAAAATTTATCTCTCGAAACAACAATTGATGTTTTTTTTCTATTAATTTCAAATGGAATATTGTATTTTTTCGTTTTAATAATATCATCTGCTTCTTTTTCATATGTTCCTTTATTTAATTTTAAATGTTGGAATAGATTAATCGTTCGCCTTATCAATCTATCAGCTCTAATTAATGAAATATCTCTTTCTTGTAAAGCTGTAGACAGTACAGAAATTTCTTCTAATATGTCGTTTATTAAACCTAAATCTTTTAAAAAGTTTTCATTTTTGAAATATGACATTATTCCAATTTCTTTATTTTGACTAAAGTGAATATATAAGGCCTGATATGATTTCCAAACTGCTTTGGCGGTCCTAGCGCTACAGGCTGCCCACCGAGGACCAAATATTCTACCTATTTTGTGTACTTCAGTGCCAAGTTCTTTAGAAACATTATTTAATTCTCGTTGATGTTTATTTGAAGTATGATAATACGAATAAAGTTTATCGAGAAAATATCTAAAGTTATTTACTTCATTTACTTCTTTGATAACATCATCTAGAGTTAACTGAATACGATGAGCTAAACAGTGACAGATGCTAATACCTGGAAAATGTTCTAAAATTCTTGCAGAAACTCCAGCCTTTTTTCCTAACATTACACTAGCACCGTCTGAGCAAAATCCAATAAGATTTTCATGTAAATATTTTTCATTAAAACCATGTTTTCAAGAACTGATATTAAGGTTTTAAAAATTATTTCTGATGTTGTTCCATCTAATTCGACAAGATCAATAAAAACTGTTACACTATCATCGGAATCTTGAATTTCAGATTTCAAATAAACTACTAAAACGCTTTTGTGTGAAACAGTTGAGGCTTCATCAATAATAATTGAAATTTTACAACCTGTATTTATCAGTTTTCCAAAACTAATTCTTCTTATTTCTGTAGATATAAGCTTTGCGACAAGTGGAACTATAAATCTGGAATGTAATGAAAATCCAAAATCTACATTATTTTTTTTCTGTAAATCAATTAATTTTTTAAAATCACTGAATGGGTAATTGTTTTTAATTATGAAATAGATAGTATTAAAAATGTTTACTGTGCTGTTTAAATACTTTTCATTAGCCACATCGAAAGATTTGGAAATTATATTTGTTTCACCAATTTTTATTATTTCCCCAGCTTTTTTATGTGAAGCTGATTCATTGTGTTCCTTCAATTTTTTTCTCATTGATGATTGTAAATTTTCTTTGTTCGAGCCATGAGCTTTGACAGAGCATGATTTCCACTCCACAGAAATGTGTAAATGTTTAGCAGTTTCTAAATTTAACGATTCTACTTTCGAACACCACTGACATCCCACATTTTCATCGCTAACAACAATAAGCCACTCGTATTTAGTTTTAAAATAATTTAGTTGTTTATCATTCCAAAAATGTAATAACGCAGCATCACGAGACGTTCCAGCTTTTTCCGATTGGTGTTGAACTTCAGAAGTATCATTTTTTTCTTTTACCTGTTTTGTTTGATTAGAATTAGTAATATTCTCAGCTTGCTGTTCAGGGTTTTTGGTTATTTTTATAGATTTGCTAAAAAAGTCATCCAAATTACCTTGCCTTTTCATTCTTAGGTTGAAACAAAGAAAATATTTAATAATTAATTAATAATTAATTAGAAATTTAAATCAATTTAAAATCTTCATACTTGCACGTTAAAACTGAATTTAATAGAGATTAAAAGTAAGGGATAACCATTCACCATAAAAAATATTTATACTACTAAACTTTTTATTTAGAGTAAATATATCAAATAAAAATGTATTCAAAAAGGGAAATTCCCTTTTTATTAAAAGAAAAATATTTTTTTTACAGAATTTTCCGTTAACCCTTTCAAGCTTAGTGGTTACGCGGTGAAACCACCTATTAAAATGCAACTTTACACATGCTCAGTAGGAATTTTTCAATTCCATAAATTTTGTTCTATAATTCAATGCCATCTCTTGGATTGTAGTGGAAATTAAAAGTACTAAAATTCAAATTAGACAGTTTTAAGTAGATTTTTTTTACTAAAACCGAAAAAAATTTTAAATCCTAAATTTTTATTTTATTGTAAGATTTTTTGTATTTGATCGATAATGGCAGGTAAATATTTATATTTTTTTAGTAATTTAGAATGTTTTTATCAATACTTTTACTTTTACATACTTTTA
The DNA here is from genome assembly GCA_959609185.1 of Schmidtea polychroa. NCBI lineage: Eukaryota > Metazoa > Platyhelminthes > Tricladida > Dugesiidae > Schmidtea > Schmidtea polychroa. Next base: position 69,297 of record CAUHTR010001033.1, on the reverse strand, counting down.
CTTAAAAACATACTTTTTTTTTAATATACAACAACCGGTACGGAAAATTTTAAAAAATGTTAACAACCGGTACGAGCGTACCGCCCCGTACCGGCTGAATATCACCACTGCATACATGTACATACATGTTTTTTCTTGTTAAAAAATGAATTTTTTTTAATCGCGTTAAATCAAACCAAATCGCGTAAAAACAGAACGAAATAATTTTTTTGAATCGCGTTAAATCAAATTCGCGTAAAAAAAGTTCGCGTAAAAACAGAATTAGGTGTAATAATAAAAANAATAATAATAATAAAAATAATAATAATAATAATGATAATAATAATATAAATATTAATAATAGTGAAGCCATTTTGCCAATTGATAATGAAATGTATACGGTAACTGAAGAGATGTTGACATTTACGAAGAAGTTAAAAAAAATTGAAAGTACTCCTTAAATTATGATTATTGTTAAAAATCGATAATTTCAGCCGAAATTATCAAGCCTCATGTCATAGAGCCATCTTTTGGAATTGGAAGGATCCTCCAGTGTACCCTTGAACATAATTTATCCTGTCGCCGGAATGATCAGAACAGAATCGTAAATTTTTAATGATTTCATTTATTAATATGTTATAAATTTCATTAAATTTTTCCATTTCTAAACCATAAAAATCTGCAAGAATAGTAAATAGATATAATTTAGTATAATTTCTATATCATGTCGAAATGTAGTAATAGTATTTTTAAATTCAATATTTTCTCAATTAAACATTTGCCAAATCATTTTTCAAAAATATAAAACAAACAAAAATGTCACTAAGTGAATATTGAAAACCAGAAATGCTATTTCACTTTCAGTTGTTATAGAATGTAACAATGATGGTCAAATCGAAAGTTCTAATCTGTTTAATTGTAACACAAAAGGAGAGTAAGGATTTTTTGATGATATTTTTAAGTAGATTACACCAACCGGCAATTAAAGATTAATGCAGTAATCAGAGCCGTAGCTAGGGGGTGGACCACCAAATACCGAAGGGCGCCAACACTGTGAAATGATCATTTAATTTTTTTTGCTTTTCTTTTTTTCATATTAAATTTTTATATTCTGCTTTCCATATTTACTGTTTTCAAAAGTTAAACTAAAACAAAACTGTTTTGCTGGTCTATCTAAAAGTTTTTGCAAACGGGCGACTAAATCCGAAGGTTGCTGATCATGAAAACAGTTTTGAGCATAGAAAATGCTACTTAGCCTGGAAAGATCTTGAAAATCGTTTGAAAGAAGGAAGGAATTGATGATAATCTTTAATTTAATTTATTTTTAACTTCTTTTATTTAGATTTCAGTGTTAAATGTTAAAGTTGATCAATTGATCTTTTCAAATATATTATAATAGTAACCTTAATAGGAACTTAATGATCAAAACTCTGAACTTAGGTTTAATAAATACGGAATAAATAAATTTTCAATATTAATGTATAATATAACATGTATAATAAATATTTATAATTAATTGGTTTTCGTTATAATATAAGTTTGGTTAAGCATTGTATAGCTTTGCATCTTAATTTGACTCTTCAAGACCAATTCCATTCCTGTAAGTACATAATTAATGGGAGTAGTGGATTCTTTTGGCACCATTTTCCCTAGCTACGGCTCTGACAGTAATCCCTCAGTAACACGTTGCTCTTATAATGCATTTTAATATTACACGATTTCATGTCCCTCGTATAACACGTGTTTTCCCACGTTCTATTTCTGTATTGTGCAATTTATAATGATTTGTACTGTTTATTATCAATATCGCATACGATGGTTAAACCTTTGAACATTAAAAAACGATATCGGTGGAACGTTATTTCAGATTTCTCCGACAGCGAATAAATATGTAATAAAACTTTTTTTGGAATTATGTAATTTAGTGTTAGCTTGATTTTAATAAAACGCACATATTTCGTTTCTTAATATTGGACTTAAATCTCTTTAACGGGAATAGTTAAACGTGAATCATTTGTACATAACGCGTTATACGGGGTCATACGAGCGCGTTGTGACACAATTCTCGTACAACGCGTTTTTCTATAACGCGAAACCAATCTACCGTGTTATAGGGGGGATTACTGTAATATAAATAAAACTTTACCCCTCCCTTCCAGAGGATCAACAACCCAATGAAACCTTAGTTATTGGTCTCAATAACTCTTTTCCTTATTCAATATCTTATAACCCTCACATACCCATCTTTCTATGACAGTGTTGTTATATACATATATATTATTATTTATTATTTAGGATACATTTTATTGGAAATGGTAAAATTTATTAAATTGTGTAATAAACTATAGCAAAGATCTTTTTATAAAGGTTAGTACTAATCACAATATATTTCATTTAAGATATTGATGTAAGTCACAGTATTGATGTATTTTGTTATCTATCATGTAACTTAAAAATGGAAAAATCAGACCCTGATCATGACTATTAGCACATAGCATTTTTTTGAAAAATGTAACTGCTTTACCTTTGTCGACAATATTAACAAGTTCAATTCTGCGCCCATGGTAGAAATGAAAGATAACAATTCATTTGTACACAATATTAATATTTATTTAAAGTAGTAAAAATTACTGATAATCAAAAACGGGAATGAGTAATTCACTGAGAAAATATATTAAAATTTAGAGAAACAGATTAGTTTGAGGATAAGGCAACATATTTGTTTTATTATCATTTTAACATGATTTTCTTTAACTACTAGTAGTTTCTTTATAATGTAAGCATTTTATCAGACATTATTTCAAAACATTTCTTTCATTTCCTTATAATCGAATTTAATGTCTTCATTGATATATTCCACTTGTACAGTATTTTCCTTAGTATTTTTTCAAGTTATTTCTACTTTTAGATATTGACACTTCCAGCAAAAATAGCACCATTTAAAGTTTTTGTATTGCCGATCATGAAAAAACAAATTTTTGATTCGTCTGTAAATAATGTTCTTGAGATTCTTAAAAAGGCTGATATAAGTCATTTAACCGATTATTCTAATGAATCTATTGGGCGACGATACTCTCGGGCTGATCACATTGGGACACCGTTTGTTGTGACAATAGATTACCAATCAATTGACCCTAATCTCCAACTTGTTACTGTCAGGGAACGAGATACGATGGAACAAATTCAAATCAAGGTATGCTAGCTATTTGTTAAAAATTTTTTTTATCGAAATAATTTGTTGCTGATGCAAACCAATGGTATAATTAACACGTTGAACGCCTTCAGAATCGTATACGATGCACAATACACTTGTTCATTGTGTTCTGTGAATCGCATACGTTTCGCAGTCAAAACGTTTTGTTTGGGGTCCGTCGCTCAGGTACAATGCGCATATAAATGTAGTGCTTACGAACTAGTGTTTCCAAATTACCCGAATTACAATTACCCGGGTATTCGAGTAGTAATTTTTCAAACTATCCGGGTAATCCGGGTTAACTGGGTAATTTTAAAAATTCATATAAATTTGTAAAAACTATATTAAAAAATCTAGAAATAATAAATTACAATACAAAAATGTAAATAGATTACTATAATTATTCTTTATTTAAGAAATAGTATTTTAAAAAAACTAGTGCATTTAATGTTCCAGGACTCATTCTGTTTCTAAGTTTATTGCAAAATATCCAAGCAATGGAAAATAAACGTTCCGATGCAGTAGATGTTGGTTTCACCGTCAGTAAAGCTTGATATAATTTTTCTAATCTCTCTGTTCTAAATCCATTATTTGCTTCTAATAGCTTTAACTCTTTCTCAACTGTTAGTGTAACACTACTTTCAGGAGTTGGATTTGTGAACATAGCAATACATTTTTGTAATACTAAATATTCACTACCTGTATTGCTGTTGTATTGCTTGGAAACAAACGTGCGATTAACGAAGCTGCCAATTGCTTGATTACAGCTTTCGAGGCGTAGCAAAAGAATTCGTTAGATTTTGGGTACACTCCATTGTGCAATAACATTAACAATGACGTCAAATCCTTATTTCTGCGTTGATCAACACGTATTTTTAACGAATTTTTCAACTCCTCTGCTAAAGGTGTGTTCACTTTTTTCAATTGTTGAAATACGTAGGTCAGCGCGCCTTCGGATGTTAATAAATTTGAACTTTGTTTGCTTAGTTCGAGTAAAGCCAGTTTCACTGGCTCTAAAATCATAAATACTTCTGTTAGCAGCTTTACGTACTCTTCATTAAATTTTTCAACACCGAGTTCATCCAAGGTGCTGTTAATCGAATCAATTACTTTTAAAAAACCTTTCAATAGAAATAACGAGGTTGCTCCATTGTGTTTTAATATCCAACAACAGTTTTAGTGGTTTATTTTCTTTTATTATGACATATTTAATCAATATGTCTGATCGCAGTGATGATTTTCAGAAGAACTTTATTATTTTTCTCATTTCTGCTAGCGCCACATCATGATCAGGACGAAACTCAGCAAACATACCAGATTCATCTCCAGCTTCATTTTCATACTCGTGTTCATTATCGTCATTATCATGTTCCTCATCTTCACTATTACCATTGGACTTAGGTTTAATGTAAAATATTTCAACGACTGACAAATGTATTGCATGATTAAAGCACCATTGACTTTCAGCAGAAATTAGTTTTCCATATTTAACCATGACACTTGCTCCATCATGTGTTGATGCAATAATATCTCGCTTAAAATTAACACCATATTCCAGAATTCGTTGAAATACTTATTCTTCTGTTTTTTCGGACGTACAACTTTCAATAACAGGCACCAAACCAGGTACAAATTGCGTATTAACTGATTGTTGAGTAACATTTATATATCTTCGCATTGCTATATCTGTCCACTCATCTACTGTAATTGTAAATTTTGAATCATTTTGAATTTTTTTTTCACAATTAGTATAAGTTTCCACTTTTTTTTCATTGAAAAATTTCATTACACAATTTTGGACAGTAGTTACAGATATTTTTGTAATTTCGATTAGTAACAAAACCTCGAATAGCTTCACATTTTACAATCGTATTAAATGAAATTCCATCTTTTGCAGCACATCTTGCAATTATTTCTTCCAATGATTGTCTGTATACAAAAGACATTATTCCAAAATTAGTATTTCGCTCATTTGGTTGTACATGAGCACGTTTATTTGGTGATGCTCCACTAATTTCCGTAGAACTGCCACATGTTAATGATTCAATATTGATATCATGGATTTTCAAGTGGTTTTTCATTGCAGTCGTGTTTCCACCTTTAATTAAAATTTTCCTTGCGCATCCACCTACTTGGCACTTCGATTCATTTGATGTTATTTTCTTGAAATAGTTTCAGAATCTCGATTGTTTTAACGACATTTTAATTTTATGGACTAAAAAATCATAAGTTAAAAATACAAATATATTGCATAAAATTTATATATTACGCTACTTACATAAAATATCTTATTTAAGTTTCTCAGTTTATAAATGCTGAATGTCTTTTTGAGGTTTTCTTACCCCAGTCTCGCCTTATTTACTACTGTTTTATTTCTTTACTCATTTTATTATATAGTTCATTGTACTGTTTTTCTTTGTTCAATATGAGTCGGACTTATTCAGCTCACCCCAACAATAGCGTTATCGAAGGATGTACATGCGCATAACGTGTTGTAAAGTATTCGTATTTTCATTAATATTTTAAAATAAAATCGTGCTTTTAGTTGCTGTGCCATACAAGGATTTCTTCAATTTTCTAATCATGAAAGAGTGAGACCACTTTTATAAGAGGATCGCCTGCATTTTATTTTTCGTGTTTTTTATTTATTTGTTGCATTTCTTCATTTTATTTGATGTTCTATTTTCTCATTTTAGTTAAATGTGTTTTTACTTTGATGTGTTACCATTACCAACAAATTTATATTTTTTCTCAGTTTTCCCCCTCTTTGAAAAACTTAAAATTTTTCTAATATAATTATTTTTATGCTTTAAGATATCAATTTAGTTAAAACTCGTAGTAATATTTAAATTTCTTAATAGGAATTATCGAAAAGTATTTATTGTATGTGCTACATGATTTTTTTGATATTTTAAATTTTGATAATTGTTTTATTAGCAAGATTTATTTGAAATTCTATGTTATATATTATATTTATTATATAATATATATATTATATAATATATGTTATATATGTTATATATTATATAATATATAATAAATAGTATGAAATTTTTAAAAGTTCATGCTATTCAAATTAAAATTCTAAGATATAATTACTTCGTTATCGAAAGAAAACTTCAGTAGTAATGCTTTAACTTCTCCTGTAAGTTTAAATTAAAATATATAGTTAAAATAAATCAAATTATAGAATTCAAATTCTTTAGATCGTCAGATTACTGAATCCGTGAAAAATGACCAAGTACATTTATAAGACCTAAAAGATAAATCTATATAATGAATTATTAAGATAGTTAATTTTTTTGAAACTTATCCTAATGAATTTTCAAAACAAATGAGTCATTTAGTAAAAGAAAAATTTTTCTATATAAATTCTTCTTTAATTCACGGAGGTTTAAAAGGTGTCTATGATTACGGACCCTGTGGATGTAACATGAAAATACAACATAATTAACTTATGGCGACAAATGTTTATCAATACCAATAATATGTTTGAAATTGATTGTAGTATTTTAACAACAAAACGTGTTTTAGAATCATCAGGTCATGTAGCTCATTTTAATGATTATTTAATTACTGATTCAAAAAGTGGTAATATTTATCGATGCGATCATGTTATCAAATTGTCTGCCTTGATCAGTTATGATTGTTTTCGGTTGGCCGTAACGAGCTATCCAGTTTAGTTCGATCATTTCGCAGATATTTTTTGCTGTGATTTCTTTTATTGGGATCGCTTCGAACCAATTGGTTTTTCTGTCTATAATTGTTAGTAGATATTTATAGTTGTCGTTTGGTGGTAGTGGTCCTACTACGTCTGTGTGTATTGTTTCAAACGCTTCACTGCTTGGGAAGTTTACTTTTTGTGTTTTGGGTTTTGTTGTTTTATTTAATTGACAGCTGTGGCAACTTTTGACGTAATTCTTGATGTCTTCCCGCATGTGAGGCCATACATATTTGTTATGTATTAACTCGAATGTTATTTTGTTTCCCGGATGATTGATAGCATGTATCTTTTTTATGCAGTCTTGTCGGAGTTCTTCGGGTAGTAGGATTCGTTTGTTGCTTTCGTTGGAGACATCGTGCCATATTCCGTCGAGTTCCTGTAGTTTCAGGCTGTGTTTAGTAGGCAGTTTGCTTAATGTATCGGTTTGTCTGGATTTGATTTGATCCAATTCGATTATTTCTCCGAATTCTAGGGAGTTTATGTCACTTTCAATTCTGGATAGAGCATCTGCTGCTATGTTTGATTTTCCTGCTACGTAGTTTATTGTGCAGTTGAATTGTGAAATGAAATTGATTTGTCTAATCTGCCTTGGTGAAGGGTTTTTCATTTCTATTGCGTATGTTAGCGGTTTGTGATCTGTGTATATCTTGAAGGTTCGTCCTTCGAGTAAATGTTGAAAGTGTTTGATTGCTTCGTGTATTGCTAGGAGTTCTCTGTCGAATGTTGAGTATCTTGTTTGATGTGACTTTAGTTTTTTCGAGAAAAATCCCAGTGGTTGTTTGCCGAATTTATTTTCCTGGAAAATTGTTGCGCCCATTGCAAAACCAGAACAGTCTGTAGTTAGTTGATACTTTATATTGTTTATTTTTTATATTGTTTATTTTGTTTTCTATTGGTTGTGTTCCTTTGTCGTTTAGCGTGTGACCTTTTAGCACTTTTGAGTGTTTATTTTTAGTTTTGCGTTGTCCAGCGTTTCGAACACTTTTTTCACGTCCTTTAGATGTGTTTCTTTGTCTGGGCTTGTTATTAGGATGTCGTCCAGATAAGCGATTGTGTTTTTGTTGTTTTACATTGTTTGATCCATGAATCGTTGGAAAGTTGCTACGGCATTTCGTAGACCGAAATACATTCGGTTGTATTCGAACATGCCGATCGGTGTTGTTATTGCTGTCTTTTTTATGTCCTCTTTTCTAATTGGGATCTGATGATATGCTTTTTGTAGGTCAATTTTTGAAAAATATTTTGCGCCGTTTATTCGATTTATTATGTCTTTTATTATAGGTAATGGGTAGCTGTCTGGCTCTGTTATTTTGTTCAGCAGTCTGTAATCGCCGCATGCTCTCCATTCCCCGTTAGCTTTTTGTTTTAGCATCAGTGCTGAAGACCATTCTGAGTTTGAATGTTTTACTATATTGTTTTCTAACAGTTCGTTAAATATATTTTTTGTGATTTCTATTTTTTTGGGATCCAATGGTCTTACTTTTGAGTGGACTGGGTTTCCGTTTGTCAGTATTGCGTGTTCAGTAGTGTGGTTTGAATTTCCATCGAAAGTTACTGGTTCGCAGAGTTTATCGTATTTTGCCAGTAGTGTGGCTATTTCTGGTACGTGTTCAATAGTTTTGATTGTTTTGATAGTTGGTGTACTTGTTTGAATCACGCCGATGTCTACTTTCGACAAGTTTGATGTTGTGTTCCTGGCTGTTTCTTTGTATGTTTTGTTGTTTTCGACTATTTTCTTGTTTCGGCAGTCCACTATTAGGTTGTAATTTGCTAGGAAGTCGGCCCCGATTATTGACTGTTGTACTTCTGCGATTGTGAATGGCCAATTGTGTTTTTTTGAATTTATTGTGAGTGTTATTGTATGTTGGCCAAATGTTTTAATTTTGGAGCCATTGGCAGCGGTTAGTGACTTTTCTGTAGTTTTTGCATTTTTGTATAAGTAGTGTGGTAATAGGGAGATCACGGAACCTGTGTCGATTAGAAAATCTGTATTGTTTGAGTGCACCGTGAAAGTATTATTATTGTCACCAAATGTGGGTGCTATCAATGGTGACATTTTTAGTTTTCCTGCTCTGTTTTGTGGAATTCGCAGGGTTTTATGCATTTATATGCTTTGTCGCCGAATTTGTTGTGAAAGTAGCAGTGGTTTTTGTTTAGGAAATCATTTCTTGAATTCCTTTCTGGGCTGCTGTTTCGGTAATTGTTGTATCGGTTTGGTGAGTTTGACCGGTTTCTGTAGTGGCCGTTTTGGGATTGTCTGTGGCTGTAGTTCTGTCTGTTCCGTTAGGTGGTCGGTCATAGTTTTGTCTGTTGTGATTATATGATAGTTGGTCTGTGTTGAAATTGTTTCTGTTGAATAGGTCTCTGTTTTCGTTTGGATTGAAGTTTTGCCTGTTGTATTTCTCTTTTATTTCGTCTAGTTCCGCTTTTATTTGTTTGTTTTCGACAAGTATTTCGTCGAATTTGCTGTTCAAGGTGTTTACTAATCGGTTTGTTGTTTCATTTGATTCGGTGTTTTTGTTGATTGGTTGGTTGTTGTGATTAGTTTTATTTCTGTTGTAGTTTTGGGTACTACAGATTGTGGGGTAGATTTCTTCGTTTATTTTATCCGCTATGTCAGCGAGTGTTTCGACGTCAGCGTTACTGCTAGCGGCTAGGATTCGTCTAATTTCCGGTGGCATAGCGCGCATGAAGAATTCTTTCACCAATTCGTTGGAACCGGAGTTTGTTATGTTTGGTTGTAGATACTCCAGTTTTTGTTTCAATTGTCGTAGGAAATCTGTGGGCTTGTTGTCCCCTAACTGTGTATTGTTGAGGCATGACTCTAGCATTTGCCTTCTGTTGACCTTGTTTTTGTTGGTCAATATATTACACAGTTTTGTAAAAGGGTCGTCGTCTTTTGATATTTCATCGATTTGATCGGCGATTTCGTTTAATTTGTTGATTGGTAGTGCCGCTATTATGTTGGAGCATAGGGATTTTATTGACTTAACTCCCGATAGCGTTAGGGTTAGTTTCGCGAATTCTAACCATTTTTGCGGTGTTCCGTTGTCATCTGTGAAATAGTTGGGGATATTTGTTTTTGGGTTGATTATTTAATTAATGGTATGTGTGTTTTCTGGGTTGGTGTTTGGGTTGTAGTAGTAATTGGTGCTTTCTGGTGTTTGAGTATTATCGTAGTTGTTGGGTATTTGTGGAATATTTGTTGGGTTTGTTTGATTTGATGCCATTAATTGTTTTGCTGTTTTTTTTATATAGCTTGTTGTGTGAAACAAAATAGTGGTTTATTTGAAGGATATGGCCTACTGTGTTCGGCCAACAGTGTCACTAGCCTTTATAGTTCTATAATAACTATACTGAAAGGTTTCGTGATTGAAAGAAAACGTCGAATGCGAGTGTCGTGTTGTGTTTGCTTTGCTTCTGACACCAATTGTTATATTAGTATGTTCTTATTATATTTGTGTATTATTTTATGTTGTTGTTAAGAAATTTGATGAGCCCGAAAGAGTCACCGTTAAAACTTGTGGCGGGACAATCGGGGTGCGTGCTGTGTTTACTAATAATGTAACTACAAATAAAATAAAAATAATAACAAACAATAATATATAGCGAACTAGAACTTTTATTCAAAATAAAAAAACGAATGACCTGAGTTTCTACAGCCGGCTAATTTCAAACGTTCTTAGTTTTGTTGTTCTGATTCTTGGATACTGTAATTTTTCCGTATTTTCTATTTTTAATTTAGTTTCTTATATCCGCGAGGTTTTTACAGCTGTATTGTAACGTTCTTTGATTGTCGCTATCTGAATTGACGCCACCCGATTTTAGATTTTTTTCTGATAGGTTTCTCTCTTGTATCTTCTGTATTTTTTGTCTAAAGTTGAAACTATATTATCGTTGAATCTTTATCTTTACTAATGTTATCAATGATTATTTGATTTTTCGTTCGTTTGATTCTGGATTAAATTTCCTAACTTTCGTAAGTAATTTCTGCTTTGACTTGTTTTTGTATTATTTGGTTATTGATTTTTTTTTAAATTTCCTATAGCGATAATTTACTATAGTAAATTATCGCTATATAGGTTTTTTGAAAATCTGGATTTCCCAGATGGTGGCATTTTATATTTTAGTATTCCTAATTGTGAACACTAAAATATTAATAAAAATAGCTGTAAATTACAGCTTTCAGTTGTAGAAATATTTTATCTTTTTCTAGCGGGGACGGAATTAGAAACTGTAGATACATCGCTTAGATCACTTGGATTATAACTTTCCGACGAATCTTGGTAAGATTCATCATCTGACAAAATTATCATTGAGGAATTTTTATACGGGCTTTTTTTTCGTAATCACCCATGATAACGTGGTTCATAAGACAAATGACCACTAATGCAGGAATATGAACAGTATCGAATATAGACCCTTCCCTTCACAAACGTGCAAACTTTAACATACGCAAAATGTGAATCATGCTCGACCACGCGGCACGGCAAAAAAATTGATTCTCAGGTTGCCTGGTGCAACCGGGATTCACGCCAGAAAAAACTACTTATGTTCTGAAATAAACTGAAAATCAACACGAAAACTGCATAATATATGATTTACATTAAAACTGACAAACACATATAAGGTGGCCTGTGGGATTATATTTTTTTAGCATTGTAGCGTTCAACGTGTTAAATAAATAATTTTGAATTTCAATATAAATTTTTAGATTTTTAAGTTAATTCTAAAAAATTTTTATAAAAATTTTGTCAACATATATAATATATATTATATATATTATATATATTTATTTTCAAAAATGAAATTTGGTCACAAATAAAAATAAAATTGACCTGATTTACCTCAATCCTGAATTTTTATTTTTTATTAAAAAATATTTTTTATTTAATTTTAAGATTTTATTTTTGGAGTATAAATTTCAATGTACAAAAAGACTCAATACATTTAAAAAAAGGATTGAAAATGGCTTAGAAAAAGGAAAGAAAATATTGTAAATTGTAATGTGCACAGGATTTGAGGAGGTTAAGAAAAATTTAATATACTGATAATATATGGTTGTTACCACTAGGAATATCTGAAATAAAACAAATAAAAATAAATTAGTTTTAGTTCAATGAAATGTATGATTTTTTACAATTTTTTTCTATTCGTTCCAAATATTGATATGCCTCGTATAGCATATCATGCGATCTTTGCTAAGTTTGTAGTTCTATCAATAAGTTAAATTGTATTATGCCCGATTTACTTATATAAATTAGAATAACATGCAAACTCGCTGTGAATTGCTTGGAACTGGTTTGACACGCACGCGTTAATTAATTGCCAGTACAATTGGTTAAATTCATATTGTTTAAGTTTGACATTTATAAGACAAATTCAGAGATTTAAAAGTCTATTTTATCACAGCTTTTTTTTACCTTTTGTTAAAACACTTTGTGATTAATGTTTAAAATCACAATAGTTCTCGCCTCCTAAACCAGAATTGCAATGCTGGTTTTAGATGAGCCACTGATACATTATCCCCATTATATAGCTTGAAATATTTTGGCTAATACATGAAAAGGACCTGTATATTGAGCTTCTAGTGATTTCTGTACATCTTTTTCTTATATACACAAATTCACAGTCTATAATAGATTTTGGGATCGTCATACTGTCTAGCAATGGGCTTTCGAGTAATCTGAAGCTGCCAATAATTTCTTTTAATTGAAATGGTGATGCTTCTTAAGGGTAATGGACATAACTCGTGGCGCTTTGATATGGCGATATCTTTGATTTTGAGCAGGAATCGCATGGCTGACACCACATTAGGATGTCATTTGTTATCTTGTGTCAGGTGAATGAACTGAACATCAATATATTGCTCCTTAGTATTCTGGGTTGAGTGACATCGTGCATCATCTTAATAGCTGATCTTCTGAGACTTGACGGTAAAATTAATTTCCCATTTTTCATTAATTGTTCATCATTTTCATGCTTCATCTGCTGTTTATGCTTTTGCAGTATCTCTTCTTTCGGCCATGGATGTTTATAAATTTCATGATTATAATTGGTGTCACATTGGTGTCAGAAGTTAATGAAACTTCTTCAAATAGGATTCATTCTGAAATGCTAGATGATATCGCTTCTACGATTGGAAGTTCTTAGACTTGTATTTACAGAAATTAATGATGACAGATATTCCATCGATGAATCAACATTTGATGTAAATTTTATCAGCAACGATGAAGGTGATCTAAATGACATGACCGATATTATTTGGCAAGCTCTAAGTGTTTTCTGAAACTAATTGAACGTCTGTCCTAGAGAGTACAACTTGGTTTTTATTCCCAGGCCAGTAGACTATTTGGCACTGAAATTCGTGAATATATTGAAGATGTCTCCATTGTCTGTTGTTTGAATCTTTTGGTTGTCCTTGGGCAATCGGTTTGTGATCCGAATGTAGTGGCTTCAAGGAAATGACGGAAGGGCTTGCAATCTTTGTATATTGTGAATAATTCTTTGTCGAATATACTGTATCTAGATTATGTTCCCGTTAACAATTTACTAAAGAATGATATTGCTAATCCATTTTGCCCCAGTACTGCTCCAATACCTGTATCATTATCATCATTATTATAGTATGCTATTGTTAGCATTGTTATTACTATTAGCCTATTGTTGTTACTATTACTATTACTATTAGGTATATTGCTATCATTCCTATTATTATTATTATCATTCCTATTATTATTATTATTATTATTATTATTATTATTATTATTATTATTATTATTATTATTATTATTATTATTATTATTATTATTATTATTATTATTATTATTATTAGTAGTGGAATAACCATGCACCCCAGCACCCCCACCCTAAGAAATAGGCTCTATTTCTACATATTTTCTTAATTTAGGACCCTGATTTTAACCTAAATCCTTCATTTCTAAGGATTTTTAATTTTAGCCCCAAATTCTCTTTATTTTTTTATTTATTTAGTTTTTTAACATAAAAACTTTAAAAACAAACTAGAAATCGATGTGGTTATAGATTAATAATTTCAGGTGAGGATGCTGGGGTGCATGGTTATTCCACTACTATAGCCAGCTTGCAAGACGGCTTTACTTGTAGATTTAATTTAATATATAAAAAAATTAAAAATTAATAACAAACCAAAACACTAGATCCAACCAAAATAAATTGTTTAAAAATGGTAACAATTTTCAATTGTGAACTTTGTGAAAAAACTTTTAAAAATCAAACCGGTTTAACTTCTCATAAAAAATCAAAAGATCATTTATTAAAATTAAATGGTTTAAATGACACTAATTCTAAAAGTCTGTTCTAAATGTAAGGTTAGATATTTATTTTCAGGTTATAAATCCCATTTTAAAACTTGTATTGGAGTTCCTAAAAATAGAGAAATATTTACATGTCCAAACTGTGGAAAAAAGATGAAAATAAAATCTTTTTACTTAAGTCATGTAAAAGAATGTGGTCCTGAGGTAGAGATGTTTGAGGAAGAGATGACTGAAAAAGCTGAAAAATTAGAGTTTAATTGGGATAACTTCAATCATATAGATATAATCGCAGATATAATAAATGGACCTATATCAATAACACAATATGTAAGGAGAAATAAGAAAAAAATATTATCATCAATGGATAATGCTATAGAAAAATTTGGTCAATCAAGATTTAATGTTATTAAAATGAAAAAATCAGTAATTGCAAGATATTGGAGAGGAGAGGACTCAAACACTCAACCTCTAGATGTAAGAATTGAAACCACATATAAACATTTATTTTCTACAAAAGGAGGAAATAAACTTATTAATGATACTGCTAAAGAATTGGAAAAAGCAATGGAACAAATGGAACAAGAACTAGGAGAATCTAATTTAATATTCCATAGTTTTCAATCAATGGAAATTGAATATTGGAGAGGAGCACCACCAAATCCTAAATCTTTTATCCGCACACCATTTGACTCCAACCAAGTTATAAATGTAAAGAATGCTGATAATAAATGTTTTCAATGGTCAATACTTGCTCACTTACATCCTCAAGCAACAAATCCCCAAAGAGTTTCAAAATATAAACCGTTTGAAAATGAATTAATTTATCCCCCAGGATTTGAACACCCAATGAAAATTGAAGATGTTCCAATGTTTGAAAAACTAAACAATCTCAAAATTAATATTTATCAATACATTCCAACCAAAATTATAAAAACTAGAAAAAATAAAACTTATAAACATATTATTCCTATTTATATTTCTAATATGGAAATCTTAGATGAAAATAGAGAAGTAAATCTTTTAATATTAGAAGAAGACATGCCAGAAGAAGATTTTGATGGAGATGAAGAATATGGAGAAGATGTTCAAACCATACATCCTCATAGAGATCCTCATAGAGATCCTCATAGAGTTACTCAAGGAGATCCTCAAGGAGTTACTCAAGGAGTTACTCAAGGAGTTACTCAAGGAGTTACTCAAGGAGATTCAGAGGAAGAAGTTCCTCAGGAGAAAAAACTTCATTATATTCTAATAAAGAATTTTCAAAGTTTTATGAAAGGAAATACTTTCACTCGTGGAGGGATATGTTGTAAAAGATGTCTATATCATTCAAGTTCAAAACTTGCTGCTATTAAACATGAGAGACTCTGTTGTAAGAATCAACCTGCTTTAATAAAAATGCCACTCAAGAAAAATGCTCATATGGAGTTTAAAAATTATTCAAATCTATTAGAAACATTAGGAGTGGTTTATTCTGATTTTGAAGCTATAAATATAAAACTAAGACGTACAAATACTAACAATGTAAAACTAACAAAACAATTACCCTCTGCATATAAAATCTTTTTTAAAACCAATTATCCAGAACTTGTGGGAGATAGAGAATACACATTTAGAGGATCTTCTGAACAAGAGGTTCTAGATCATTTTGTTAAAGATTTAAATGAACTAGAACATGATTTGTTTATAATATTAAAAACAAACTTCCCCAAAAATTTTTCAGAGGAACAAGAGGAAGAATATAAAAATGCAACACATTGTTGGATGTGTAAACAAGAGTTTGAGGATCTCTCTGAGGATCAATTCATGAGGATTCAATTCATGAGGATTCAATTCATGAGGATTCAATTGAGGATAATGAGGATTCAATTCATGAGGATTCAATTCATGAGGGAGATAGTGAAGAAGAAACCAGATTATTTCATGAAAATATTCAGGTTACAATTCGAGAGACACTCCGAGAAGAGAACACTCAGAGCACTCAGAAAGTTCCAGACCATGATCATTTTAAAAGAGAAAATAATTATCGGGGTGCAGCCCATAAAAAATGTAATCTCAATTGTAGAAAACCAACTCACATACCATTTATATTCCATAATCTTTTTGGTTATGATATCCATCTGTTTATAAAACATCTAGCTGCTAATGCTAAAAACTCTTTTAAAGTTATTGGACTTACAAAAGAGAAATATAAAAGTATTAAATATGGATGCTTCAAATTTTTAGACTCATTAAATTTCTTAGGGATGTCTCTAGATTCCATTGCCAAAAACATGAACCCAGATGATTTTAAACATACAAAAGAATATTTATTATTAAAAAATATTCCTCTAGAAGAGTATCCCACCTGTCTAGCAAAAGGAATCTATCCTTATGATTATATAGATTCTTTTGAAAAATATAATGAATTACTACCTAGGAAAGAAGATTTCTTTTCTGTATTACAACAAGCAGGGATTTCAGATCAGGAATATTCTCGAGCAGAGAAAATGTGGCAGTTGTTCAATTGTAAAAACCTTGGAGAATATACTGACATGTATCTCTCTCTAGATGTTTATATCTTAGCTGATTGCTTCGAGACATTTTCAAAAGCTTTTGAATTAAAACCATATAATTATATAACTGCTCCCTCTCTAGCTTGGGATATATTATTATATACTATATGGACTGATGATATAGCATCAAGAAATAAAGTTATAGAATTATTATGTGATCTTGACATGTTTAATATGTTTAAACATAATATTCGAGGAGGTATTTCTTCAGTACAAGGGAATAGAGAAATAAATGCAAATAATTTTACAATCTTTTACCCTAAATTCTTTAAAGATCCAGATGCTCTATATGTAGAAATAACCGATCAAGATGATCTCAAGGAAATAATGGAAGGTATTTCTAATCCTTCTGAAATAATGTATATAGATGCAACAGCTTTATACGCAGGAGTAATGACCCAGTATCTCCCAATCGGCAAGTTCTCTTGGGAAGAACCCACTGAGGAATTAATACAAGAAATCCTAAAAACACCAAAAAATTCAAAATATGGATATGTTATAGAATGTGATCTTGAATATCCAGATAAAATAAAATCTAGAACTAAATATTTTCCATTTTGTCCTATAAGAAGAACAATCTCTCTTCAAGAACTATCAAAATGGCAGATCGCCCAGAATAGAAAACCAAATAAAAAACTTTTATGTGATCAAACTGATAAAACATATTATCTTTGTCATTATCGCTTACTCCAGTTTTACTTATCACATGGAATGGTTTTAGGTAAAGTTCATAATATTATAAAATTCAGACAAGCTCCTTTTATGAAAAAATTCATTGAGGGAAATATATCTAAAAGAAACATGGCAAAGAAATCTGGAAACCAATTCCTTGATATGATCTATAAACTTTTAAACAATGCAGTCTTTGGAAAGACCATGGAGAATATTGATAAATATACCCGAGTAGAACTTTTAACAAATACACCTAATGATCTTAATAAATATAATCGAATAATTGGAAAGCCCACATTTAAAAATGCAGAAATATTCTGTAGCAATCTTATAGCCATAGAGATTAAAAACTCTGTAAAAACATATAATAAACCAATCTTTATAGGTTTTACAATTTTAGAACTTTCAAAGCTGCAGATGTATGAGACTTATTATGATGTTCTAGTACCTCACTTTAAAGATAGAATATCTATGCATGCTATGGACACTGATAGTATGTTTTTAAAAATTCACAGTGAAAATTTAAAAAAGGAAATAAGTGACTCCGAAACCTTAAATAAATTAATAAACAACTCTGGAGAATTATTCACCTTCAAAGATGAAAAACCAAATACTCCAATAACTGGAGGAGTGTTTATTCGTCCAAAACAATATTCGCTTGAAATGAAAGATAAACCAAAGATGAAAGAACATACAATAAAAATTATAACCTCCACTGGGGAAGAGATAGATCACACATTTGAATATCCTGTATTCCCAGAGACAGAGAAAACATATAAGGAAAATAAAAGTAAAGGAATACAAAAATCAGTATCAAAAACCTTTACTCATCAGGAATATAAAGACTCATTGAATATAGATTACAAAAACAAAATCGCAAAAACCCACCATCTCAAATCTGAGAAACATAGCATGTATCTTGAAGAATGTAACAAGATTGCTATTACAAATTATGATGATAAAAGATTTATATTATCAGATTTAAAAACAACACTGCCTATTGGAAATGATTTAATTCCAATAATAAAAAATCTTGATAAAATAAATGAAATTTATGACTTAGAGATTACAGATCTTGATATTGCTAATGTTGAAATCCAATACCCAGATCCCGAACCATCTTTATATAATCAAGTTCAAAATGTAAAACCTATAGAACTTAAATATTTTAATACTGATCCAGAATATATTCAAAGATTATCACCAGAAGAATTTAAAACTCATAGATTAATGTTAAAAGATATTATCACTGTAGACACTCCTATAAATCAATTACGATTGGTCTAGGAAAGGATTTATCACTATAAAATTGATGGAAACCAAAAATCAAGAAATTATTATTTTTGAAATTATAAAAAATATTACTAGATTAAAAAAAGATTTATATGATTTAAAAATTAAATTTATTATAATTTTTATAATTTTTATAGTCCTAACTTTATTAATACAAATATTTTATTTTTATATATCTCCAAGGTTATCTCTAGCTCTGGGAATGAAATAAAACTTTTCTTACATGTGACTGTATTAATTTATTTTTATTTTCAAGATGTTTTTCAAGATGTTTTATTTTCTGTTCATACTCCTTAAGAAGATGATCAGCTGCAACTTTATAAATTAAAAGGTTTTCAATATAAAGATCTTTATCCTTTTTATTTTTTTATTAAAATCTAGTAGAACCTCTCGACAAGTTGGTTTTAAATTATTTTTAATAATATATTCTGTTGGATTCATTTCTTATCTTGAAAAAGTTTATTCATTTGATTTTCAGTTTTAATTTCCTCTGTGTCTTCATCTTCAATTCCTGATGCTAAATAATCTTTATCAATATTTTTAAATTTACTTCCCTTGTTAGACTGTGTATTCTTAAACTGTGTATTCTTAAACTGTGTCTGCTGCGTATTCTTAGACTGTTCTTCTTGTCTGTTGTGTCTGCTGTGTATTTCTTCTAAAAGGAGAAGGAATTCCTAAATCATTTCTTACTTCTTCTCATAGTAGAATCTGAAATACCCATCATTTTACATATTGTTACTTGAGTAAAATTAGGATTTTCACTTTTAATCCTTGTAAATTCTAAAGCTTTTTCTTTTAATAAAAACATGTTTAATTTTGAAGTATCAGCTATTGTAACTTGATCTACTTTTTTCAAAAATACATCCATTTTCATAGAAGATTTTATTGATTAATATAAATCTGTCTGGAGCCATTTTTCTCTTTGAACTTTCTTTGTTATATTTTTCTTATTCTCTACTCCTCCCATCTTTAATCTTATAACCTCATTCTTTATATCTTGAATTATTGCACTTGATTTCATTATTTCTTCATCTGTAAGGACTCCATCTTCTAAAGCCTTCAATTGGAATAAATATAATTTTGAAATCCCTAATTCTATACTTTGACATACTTCTCGGTATAAGCTTTTCTTTTTTGAGGTATAAGTTACTGAAACCATTTCTGTAAGGAATCCATCTGCAACAGAAATACTTCCAAGTACAACAGGAACAAGACTTAAGATTGGAAGTGTTAAAGGAAGAATTATTGTCAAGATTGCAGATGTAAATCCTAAAGATAAACCTATAATCTTTAGGGTTGTATCTCCTCTATTCCATCGATTTTTAATTTTTTTATAATGTTTTAATAGATCCTTTAAATGTAAGGTTTCAGATTTAAATTCTTTTACTCTCATGACTTCAAGTTCTGAGGGTGCTGAGGGACTCAATGAGGTCTTAACCTTTGGATAAATAGATTTTACTTCTTCCATTTCTTTAGGATTTAATTAATAAAACTATTTCAACAGAACTTTATCTGGTATCAATACTCGGATATCAAAAGAAACTCTTGTTGAGAGGATATCTTTATACAATTCTGTTAATGCTTTACGAACCTCGTTAGCATCAACCTTTTTTTCATAAAATATTAAATCTATATATTGTACAAGTGAACTAGAAAAATGAATATTCTTACTTTTAACTTTATGTAGTCCATGTGAAAGAGTATTAACATACCAATCTCCGTGTGGTAAATCATAACTAGTCATTATAACATCACCCTTTTCAAGCTTACTATTATAATCACATTTCACAAACCATTTCATTCTTTCATTATCATCATCAAACAAAAAGAAATAAGGATCAAGGATTTTTACAACCATAAAAACACTCCAAGATTTACTGTTTGTTGTTATTGAACTTGGTTCTATAAAATGTTTATATGTATGGGGTAATAATGTTTTATTCTGTTCTAATTCAGCAGCTCTTTTTCTAATACTATGTGTGTTGTTAATATGTGTTCCATGAGACTCTAAATTTGAAATTCTTTTATTAAATGATGTAATCATCTCATTTATTATATTATATATTGTATTAAATTTAGTATTAAGTCTTTCATCCTTATTAAGTTTGGATTCTAAATTAATAAAATTATATTTCAAAGCATTATTAGAACGTATAAGTGTATCATAACCATCTGTTAAAGCTTTAATTTTACTCTCTATCTGTGTTTGTAATTTATTAATTTCAATTATTTTTTTATCTACATATCCTCTATTAACTGCATCAGCTTCACCAATTGGTAAAGATAAATCTTTTATCTTGTGTCCATTCATACTTAAATCTCCCTTCATTGAATCACCTCTTTCATTAATATATCTCTTTTCTGTAAGAGATATAACATCTTCATCTTTTAATCCATCATTATATAATCCCAACTTGTTAAAACTAGAATTCATTTTTATAATGTTAAATCCTTAGACTTGTTTCAAATGTAAATACATTGAAATCTTTTCTCCATTAAAACTAATTAACTCTCCATTTTCATCAACAATTCTAAAACTAATATCCATTATATTTTTTCTACATAAAGGTAAATAATTTGGGGGATTCATTCTTTCAATTATTTTATATCCCACTCTCACAGTATTAGAAGGAAAGGAATATAAAATATTTGCATGTTTACCATTATTATATGATCCCATTATACAATCACACTCTATATTTATAGAATTTGTATTTGTTATTTGTATAATATTTTTAGATTTAATAACTGTTAGAGTTGTGGTTGATGGTTGGTAATCTTTAACTTCAAAACCTAAAATAGTATGAAAGAAACTGGATTCAATAACATCAAGTCCAACATTTTTTTTTAAAGTTAATATACATTTTGAAGTTTGAATATCTGGTTTTATTTCTACATCTCCATTTGTTTCTTTTAGAATTGTTTTAACTAAATCTGTTATTTCATATGATCCTGGTTCGATTGTTATTTTGATGTGAACATTAGGGATTGAGTCTATCTTTGTATTAATAAAAAAATTATTATTATTATTATTTATATTAAAAATAGTATTAAAACAGGAAAACCAGAGGAGTCCTAATTCATAATTTAAATCTTTATCTAAATTTATTGAGTCTTCAAAATTTATAGTAAAATCTGATTCTTTTGAATTTATTAATAAAGTTCTTGAATATTTATGTGACATAATGTTTACCATTTTTTTTAAATTATCATCCAAGGGAGACTCCATTTTTATAATAGAGATTTTAAATCATTATAAATTTCTTGAATTATAGATTCAAAGACCTCCTCTCGATTTAATCTGGTATTGTGTAATCTATATAAAACATATAAACATAGAATCCCACATATTTTAGTATTCCAAGGTTGAACTTGTAAAGAGTTAAAAATATAATCCTTGAAAGATCCCTTGAAAGATCCTTCCCTAGATCTCTTGAGGAAAGATAATCTTCAACTTCTTTAGTAGGTTTAATTCCAAAAGGATCAAAGTATATCTTCTTCTCATGGAGTTCCTCATGTAGACAAACCCAATGAGATCCTTTTTCATTTGAATTTTGATAATTGATTATTATATTCTTTGGAGTGTCCCCTAGAGTGCCTACTAGAGTTGATAATTCATCATTCATTAATATTTTAATTTTTAAATTTAAATCTCTTGCATAATCTTTTAAATCAAAATTTGTTTTTGTATTTATTCCAAATGTTTTTAAAAAATCTAATATTGAGGGCATCATTTTCAAAAGGAGTTATTTAGACTTTGTATACTTGATAAATTTATCTTTTGAAATCATTCCTTGTTTTAACAATTTTTTAGAAATCTTTAAAATATCAGAGTGTAAATTATTATGTCCTGCTTTCCTTGCAGCTAATAGTTTTCTTAATTCAATAAAAAGATTTACACAGTTCCAGCGGCAGACAGGGTTATTACTAAATCCCTGTCCTTCCTTATCTGATAGTTCAACATCTGAGGAATCAAGGTTTGAGGAATCAAGGTCTGAGGAATCTTCAATGATTTGAATTTGAGGGATTGTTTTATCTCTATCTCTATATTTCTTTAAATCTTGAATATATTTTGCTTTAGGACTACTATTTATTAATTTTATTAAGTTTAAATATTTATCAATTTCTTCATTCTTGACATTATCTGGGGATATTCCAGAAATTAATCCATGAAAATCATCTGAAAGTTCAATGTCTACACGCTCTCTATTCATAAAAGTATTTGTTGAAATAATCGCTGGATTATTTTCTGAATTTAAATATATATAAAATTTTTGATGATTAATTGTTATTGTTTGAAAACCTCTAGGATCATAACCAATAGTAGGTATAATTGATGGAGCTAGTGATGTATTAATTTTAAAAATAATTGGAGTCTTAGGAGGTGTTAATCTTGAAAGAAATTCATCTTCTTCTAAATCAGTAGTCTTTCTACGTTTTCCTACTAATCTTAGTAATTCTTTTTTAGGAGGTTCTATAGCTTTAGGAGGGATAAGTCCCTCTATAGCTTTAATTGTTGGCTTTTGTTGTTTAGTTAATACCTCATTTAATATTATAGATTCAGCGTGTTGAGTTGCATCTTTTTTATTATAGTTATCTTGTTCTGATTGTAATTTTTTTAAAAGTGCTAATCTTTCTTCATATACCATTTTAATGGTATTAAAAATGGATTAATTGGGCCAAGGTTTTAAGTATAAACCCTTTCCATTTTTAGTTTTACAAATACACCCATTCTTTAAAGATTTACATATTTTTTTAAAATCATCTTTATCTTTTGAAGATAAAGATTCAGATGTTGAAATTTGATTTTTTAAAAAATCATTTAAACCACGACCTTTATAAGGATCAAGATAGAGACCTTGATATGGATTAAGATAGAGACCTTGGCCCTTTTGACCTTTTAAATTCTTAATCTCAGCTTCTAGTTTTTCTTTTTCTAATTCTTTATTTCTAGCTTCTCTTGAATTGCTTACAGTTTTTGCTATTCCTGCAGAGATTCCTGTAGCGCCAGTTATTCCAGCAATAATAGCTGGAATTAAAGCAGCTAAAGGAAGAAAACCCCCCTCCTTTGCTTGCCTCTCCTTTACTTGTTCTTTTACATGTTTTCCAATAAAATATTTCTTACCATTGATTACAACCGATTTATTTTTATTTGAATTTATTAATTCTTGAAGGGATTCTTCCGAAGGTTCCCACGTTGTCATTTTATAATAAATAAAAATGGATAATCGAAGACCTCCGGATACTTGGAAACCAATTTTAAATAGACATAAGAGTAAATTTAATAATAAAGTATTTCCTGATAATTTTAGATTATTAATTGTTGGTTCTTCTGGATGTGGAAAGAATGTACTTCTTTTGAGGATGTTATTAGAGGAAGGATTTTTAGATTATAATAATTTAATCTTTTATTCTACAACTATAAACCAACCAGAATTACAACTTTTGAAATATGGTTTTGAAAATAAATTAACTAAAAAAGCTATAATTGATATTTTTAAAAATCAACATAGATGTCCTGAAGAAGTTTTTCAACCTTGTGATATTGTTGATTGGTATAAGGAAAAGATTTTAGAATCAGATATTAATAATAAAAAAGATTATATATATGAAGATGAAGAAGGAATTCAGGTTTTATTCTCTAATAAACCTGAAGATGTTTTACATTGTGATTTACTTCCTAAAGATAAAAAGAATCTACTTATATTTGATGATGTTGTTAATATGAAAAATCAAGAGATTCAAAAGAGTTATTTTACACGAGGTAGACATAATAATTGTAATGTTATTTATATATCTCAAACATATTATGCTTTAGATAAAAACTCTATAAGAAATAATTCTAATTGTTTTATATTTTTTAAATTAGACAAGCGTGATAAGAATATGATTTATAATGATTTATTTTCAAATGTTGAACCTGATAAGAATATGTTTGATATGTTTGTTGATAATCATTGGAAAGAAAAATATAATTATATTTATTTGGATAGAGAAGAAGCTGAAATGTCAGCAAGTTTGTTTTAACTTGTTCAGAAATCTGTTCAGAAATCTGTTCAGAAATCTGTTTTCTGTAGTTCATTATTATAAAATCTACCTAATATTTTTTCATTATTTAAATCGATGATACCATATGTTATTGGAGTTGTATGATGTATTTTATTTATAATAAAAATTTCATTTGTCCATTTTGCTGTGAATCCTTTTTCAAATTTATTTTTATATTTAAATATTCTTACTCGGTCACCAATTTTAAACTTTGGTTTTATAGGTGTTGTATCATTACAATATTACCACTTTAACTGTTTCAGGATTCAAGGAAGCATTTAAAGGTGTTGATTTTATAGAACTATGTACATCATTATTATATTCATTTACAATCTTTTGTAACAATTCATTGTTCCATTTTTGTTTTCCAATAGCAGTAAAATATTTCCACATTTTATTTTTTAATGTTCTATTTAATCTTTCAACCACAACTGCTTTTCCTTCGTTTTCTGTTGAATATAATTTAATATCATTTTCATTTAAAAACTTTGTAAAAACTTTGTTATAAAATTCTGTTCCTTTATCACACCATAAATATTTTGGAATTCTTTGATATTCTTCAAATATATT
The DNA here is from genome assembly GCA_959609185.1 of Schmidtea polychroa. Taxonomy (NCBI): domain Eukaryota; kingdom Metazoa; phylum Platyhelminthes; order Tricladida; family Dugesiidae; genus Schmidtea; species Schmidtea polychroa. The sequence continues at coordinate 43,968 of CAUHTR010001033.1, read as the reverse complement.
TTCAAATGCTTCTGTAATAGAATATCCTGTTTTATTTTCTAAACATCTTGCAAAAGCAAATCTTGTATATAAATCTATTACTGTTAAAATTATTTTATATTTTTCAGGGTCTGATGATTTGGGCATAAAGACTAAATCTGCAGACCATGTTTGATCTTTTTCATGTACTTGAACTTTTAAATATTTTTTATTTTTTCTAAATTCATGGTGTAATTCATTAGCATATTTTATTTCTGATTCTGTTGGGGTTTGTAAACTAGTCTTGGCTCTTTCAATCTCTGCTTGTTCGAGGATCTTTTTATTAGCAACTTCTTTTGCTTTCCTGGGAGGAAGTCCTAAGCCTAAGAAGATCTTACCTTTCATTGCTAATTTAACTAGAGCTCTTTGAATCTTTTCCTTGCTTGATGGATCTTGAATATTATTTAAATCATGTATTAAATTCACATCTGCAAGGTGTCTGTCTCTAAGATCTTCAGAGTTGTAGGAGATGTCATGTTTTAAAGCTGCTTGATCAACTCGATTTACTGGAAGTTCTCCAGGTTTAGGATTATTATTTTCATCCAATCGGATATCCAATCGAGTTCCTGGTCCGGTATAGTTGTGATGGAATAAATGTCTTTCACCCGGATATTTTTCAGTAGTAAAAGGTTTTAATATTGTAGATGTTGTTTTTGAAGATTGAAGGTCGCCTCCTGTAATATCAACTCTCGTTGCTTGCCACCCTATATGTTTTTTAGTTTTGAGATGATTTGCTTTGTGATGTTTTGTAACTTGACAATTACAACTTTCACATGTCCAATATTTACTCATTTTAAAAAGTTTTTTATGAGGGAATCTACTTATGAGGGAACCTACTTATGAGGAATCTCCCCTAACATTTTCAATAATTGAAATCTTTCCACCATATAATTTCATTTCTATTTTCTTTTCTTCTAATATTAATGTATATACTTTAGCTTTAAAACCAGAATCCTTTGTTATATGAAGTGTAATGTCCACATTATTTATAGCTAATCGATCATCTTGGTCAGAGGTATTTATACAAAATATAGAATATAAATTTTTAAAATCTACTTGGCTTAATTGTGGTTCAGCTTTAAAATCTTTACAAGTTTCAATATAATTTAAATAGGGGAATATGTTTTCATTATTTTCAATATTAAATTCCATTCTATTTATAGGATAATAAGAATTATTTAACTGAACTTGAATTGATTTTAAACTATTAGCTCTAATCTTTTGAATAAACAAGTTGTTATTTTTTTGAAATGATGGATCTCCATCTTTAAATCCTATGAAAACATATCTTGGCCGGTAAGCTAGATTGGCCACCTTTATAGAATATGTTGTCCCTTCTGTCATACTGAATTCACTACAGATTCTATTTAAATAATTTACATGTATAGATTTATTAGAATTTAATCTTTCAAGGAGTTTAATCTCAGAATGTGGGTTTAATGTCCATTCAGGTATATGGAGTTCAAATGTTGATAATTTTAATTTTGTTGTTGCAGTTTCTTCTCCATAAAATATTACTTTATCATTTTCTATTCGATTACAAATGAGTTCTATAAAAACATTATGAAGTACACGGTTATAATTTTGAAGGAATCCAAATAAATGTTTTAATTCAAAATAACCTTCAAATTTATTCAACTTATAAAGTTCAAGCCGTTTTCGATATCCAATATTTTTAGCTTTATCAACTTTTTCTTGAACAACCTTTTCTCCCTCTTTTACTTCATCTATTTTTTTAGAATCAATTGTTCCATTATCTGTATCAGGAATCCATCCTGTTAATTCACCATATTCATTTTTATAATCTTCACTTGTTAAAATAAAATTTAACATTGTAGAATATACTCCTGGATGTAAAATAGTTTCAATTTCTGATGATCCAAGTTTTAATCTCATACTAGAGAATAAATTTGGAAAGAAATTATTTTCTAAAGTTGTTTTTTTATTTGCTTCAATTTCTAATTCAACTTTATAATATAATTTAGCATTACAAATATCAATAGGATTTGAGGTTTGAAGACTTTGAAAAACTATATCACCCCTACGATTTAAGTTTGTAATAGATCCTGAAGTTGGTGAGATTTTTAAAATATCGATTTTTTTTATTTCATGAGTAAATTCTTTATTATAATCAAGATTTAATTTATTTTTTTCTTGAATTTTAAGATTTATATTATTCATTTTTATATATTAAAAAATCAATAAAAATATATTTATTAAAAATGAATGAAAGAATGGAAAATGAATTGAATGAAGTTAGATATAAAAGAATAAAAAGAAGAGAAGATCCATTAATTAATGAATTAATAACAGAAAATGAAAAATATAGACATTTTTATATAAATGCTGTAAAGGTTGCTGATAAAAGACTAGATAAGATTAAAGAATTAAAGGAAAGAATTAAAGAGCTTGAATCACATTTTTAATTTTTTTAAGTAAAGCCGTCTTGCAAGCTGGCTATAGTAGTGGAATAACCATGCACCCCAGCATCCTCACCTGAAATTATTAATCTATAACCACATCGATTTCTAGTTTGTTTTTAAAGTTTTTATGTTAAAAAACTAAATAAATTGAGGGATAAAGAGAATTTAGGGGCTAAAATTAAAAATCCTTAGAAATGAAGGATTTAGGTTAAAATCAGGGTCCTAAATTAAGAAAATATGTAGAAATAGAGCCTATTTCTTAGGGTGGGGGTGCTGGGGTGCATGGTTATTCCACTACTATTATTATTATTATTATTATTATTATTAATTTTAATATTTAATTATGAGCTTCCTCTTATATATAAAATAATTAGCATAAGTAAGAGTAACAATAGCGTATCCATTGATCTCAACTACTAGATATAAAGGAACAAAAAGTGATTCAACCCAAAAATATTGATACAAAAACAGTATCTAATTAGAATAAATTTCCAAAATTGACTTCTTTTTCAAACGAAATTTTAATTTTAGATTAAATTTTATAAGCCGCCATCGGTTTATCAAATATATTGTTTATAGAAACAGTTTATTCTTGCGCAAAAATCCATCAATTTCATTTTGTAATTGAACTTTAAACAAAAAGAAAAAATATTTATTTTTACCTTTCGAACTTTAATCTGTTATTTAATTATCCTTTGAAGTCATCGCGATAGCCGTAATACATAAATTTTGTAATATATCAAATAAAATAAAATAATGGGAAAAAATGAAATTTATACCAGTAACACAGTTACTGGTCCAATCGAATTCGCCAAATGCCCAAGCCAAGTTCAGCTAGACTGGGGTTTTTTGATGAATATTGGAATCTCTTATTTGAAATTTGATGCCGAAATCGATTAGAACAGGATCGATTCTCACATGCTGAACATACATGATGTTATGTGAATCGGAAAAAAATGAGTTAATATGCATCTACAATTAATGAAATTCTCAGAATTACTCGACATAAAAATTATCTGTTGTCAACAGTTATTTCATGCAGACTTATTGGAAATGATTTTGAGAACGATTAGAAATTTCTGGTCAAATTTTTGCCTAATTCCGATTAACTAATAAAAATCTCAATTGGAAAATATCTATTGATTTATTTTTTAATTCACTTTCATCATTCAACTATGAATTCAACTATTTATTTTCGTAACAAAAGATTAATGAGATTTTAGTGTTTTTATTGATAGCACACGTTTTTTGCCTGGTTGCAAACGCAAATAATTAAGTTTATAATTGTGTTTACTATTGTTGGTGCTTAGGGCGTGTGTTTAAATGTTCTAGGATAGCTGATAGATTTATCATCAACTCGATAAACGCCTTCATGGCTATTAACTTTTTACCATCTGTGTACCCTTGGAAACTACCATATTCGTAATGTACACAATGACTGAAAATCAATGAATAGATGAGCTCCATTACTAGAACTATTTATCGTTGCATTTTCACTTTCGGGTTCATGACTACAAATAGAAGGTCTTGAGTGACTTCTCACCTTCAATTCATCGCCGGATTTATTACTCTATTTTCAGCACGGTCCTCATTTGGTCTTATTGGCCCTAATTTTCGTTAATCAATGTTCTTATCCTTTTAAATTTTGAGTAGGGGTTTGTCCTTGTTTCTAGACCTGATAATTTATTCCTAGACATGCTATTTATTCGGTTAGGTTTCGACTACTTTCATTATATGGGCAGCGTTCTACCTTTGTAGTTGACCTTTTCTCCTGAATTCGGCTAAGTTTGTATTCTCTTTAAATTTTTTGAGTACTGTTTATTTGTGAAAGTATTGTCCAAAGTCATTATTAAAACTCATTTACCTATGCCGTTCCGACACTCCCCAAACTCGTTTAAGTTCGTTAAGTTGTTCGAACTGTTCTTCCAAAATGACCTTCGAACGGGGTTTCTCCTGATCGTAGTGGCGTCCTGTGCTAAAGGGTCAATTGATCGAACGTCACCGACTGGAACTTCTACAGTCAACTGGAGACTCTCGAGTCGAGAGTCATATTAGCATTAGAAATATTAATTAAAAATAAAATATTAAAAGAGCATTTATTGCATATTAATTACATATTTACTTACAATTGCCGTTACACACAAATTGACTTACCACTTGGTCTTAAAAAGTTTGGCAAAAATTCAGCCAATAGCCACCCATTAAAACTAAATTTGGAAACTTGGTTACTTGCTGAGAGTGAAAAACTGTTTTTACGCGTCTATTTATACTTGATTTTATGTCAGCATGCATCGGTTTCTCACAAATTTCTCGGATACTGCGCATTCACTGCACTCTGAATTATTCATGCTTGCATGTACTTATTTTCCGAAGTTAATAATTTTAGCAACTACAATTATTTGGCCAATTGATTAAATTAAGGATTTAATACAAATAAATTTTATTTTAATTAATTTATTATTTATTATGGTATAATAATTTATTAATTATTTTCTACCAATTATTTTATATCCATCTTGGTAGATTTAATTATGGTTCTTTCATATGTTAATTCAAGCCAAAACTAATTATATAACTGTCTAATTATGGTCTTCCGTATGTTTATGCAACGATGATTTTTTGCTTTTTTCTTTATCATGCCGTCGTCACGATAGATTTCAAATTTAAAATGGTGGATTTTATCAAAAAAAGCCATCAAATTATGAGGATTTTATTAATCTTATTCATTTTGTGTAGATTTTGTAACTTCTTACATTTTTCATTTTAGTTACATGTGGTTCATTATTTTTCTAATTGAGTGCTAATTACTTTGTTTAAATTGATGTATTATCGCGAATTTTAATTGAACTTTGTGCAGTGCGTGTGTATATTTTTGAAGCATTTAAATATTTTGTAAAAATCTTGGGTTTTAGCCCAACACTGTTTGTTATGCTTTATTTATGCTAAGTATTTCTTATAGAATTTAAATTTGTGTTCGATTCTTCTGGTATTTTTTGTTTCTTTGAAGTGGTTTTATGGTCTATTCAAATCGTGTTTAATAATAAAATTTTACTCGTGGAATTGTTAAAAAAAATTTGACTTTAAAAACAGAAACGGAAAATGGTGTGAAAAGGAAAAATATTAAATTACGAAAATTAAAAATTAACTAAAATTAAAATTATCTTAGAAATAAAACTAATTAGGGTAAAATGAACTTAGAGAAACATGAAATTAGAAAATTAAAAATAAAAATTATTGAGTGAAATGGAACAAACTATATTCAAATGATATTAAATTGAAGAATGTGGAAATGTGAAAATTAAAATTAGGCTGAAGTGGAACTATTTGCATCAACAACAAAAATGAGGAGAATCGCGAAAATGTAAAATATCATCGGAACCGAAATACGAAAAAATTAACAATAACGCCAATAACGCCATTCAATCAAAAAATTTAGATCGTAAAATAAGTAAAATTATACCTAACTTACAACAACATAAAAATAATCCGGATCATCCAAGTAGAAATAGTGCCTTTATAGAATTGAGAAGTTAAGCCAAAAATCATATAGAAAAGGAATAATACAAAATAAAATTTGTTAACCTAAAAATTAAGAAAAAAGAACTTACAATCATTTATTAAAATCCCAATAAAATACAATAAATACAAATTTGTTGGGTTGTCGAGGCTATGCCATAGATAGATCAAATTCTGTTGTCGGACGACTTGGGACTCGCCAGGTTTGGCGAATTGGAGGGTGTTTTGGGATCGGTGGATCTGAGATTGTCGAGTTCCATTGGGGTGATTGGTAGGGTATTGTTCTTTCTTCGATGCATATATTGGCGGTGATGTGGAGCCCACGGAGTGAATGGGGAGGCTTTTCGACTCCTGTTTCTTGAGTTATGAAAGGTTGGGAACATGATCGTCACTGGTCTTCATGTTTGGGTTGGCGGCGCAATCCTACGGAAGCTTCAATAATAAATTCTAAGCTCTGACAGTTGCGTGCAAGTTTGGACGTGGGACAGTTTGCATGGTTGATGGGTAGAATCCAAATATTCGATATAAGAAAAATAACTTGTAAAACTGATGCGATGAGCGGTTTCCACAGTGGTTTCGAGGGCTGATGGGTAGACTGAGAAATAATTCTATAAATTGATTTCAAGTACAAGTAAATTAAAATTAGTAACACACAAACTTACCTGTGTATGCATGCATGTTGATGTACAGAGTTCTTGTTGATTGGTGACTGAGAACATTGTGTGAAATTGTTTGTGTGCACATTTGGAACAAACTGTACAATCATTTATTTCAAGTACAAACATTTCAAGTTAAAATATAAAATTTGTACATTCATTTACAATGTAGTAATGTCAATTGAGCTTTGTTTCGGTGTTAGTTATATTTCAAGTTTTTGTTAAAATAATGGAAAAAGAATTCATCTAAAATATCCAGTTTCTTCAAGCATTTAGGGAAGAATTTTTAATAAGACTATTTAAATGAATATATGATTTTGGAAATTACTATGATATGGTTTTTGAAGTTCCTCGTTAACTGCTTGGGATATTGCAGTAAATAAGTCATTGAAGGTAAATCTGTCTGCTAAATTCATCAGCCGAAGAAACTTTAGTCCTTATCCATTTTAAATTTTGCTAAAACCCTTTCGATGGGGTTCAAAAAGGGATTATATTGCAACTTTTCAATTTGATTGTTCACTGAAGATATATTATTGTGGATCAAAATGACTGATATGATTCCTTTTAAAAGGGCCAATAATAATTTGTGAATGGATTAGGTCATCTTTGGGTATTGGGACCCCGATTTGTTGGAATATTGTTATAAATTCAGTCAGTTCAAAAATTTGATTTCTATTTATGATGGAATAAGTAAGTTAAGTTAATTTTTATGAAAACCAAATACAAAATTCTTGTTCTGGTTGATTTTTTTTGAATTATTGCATGATGAGTTAGCAGTTTGGTTTGAGTTTGGTTGAGTATTGATTGCTTGTGCTCCTAATCATATTTATTAAACGGAAATTTTGAATATTGCCAAAATAGTGAAGTAACAGGTTGTTTTCTGGGGAATTTTTGTGGCGAATGTCTTGTTGTCATTGGGTTTCGGAGTCGACAGCTCGTCGCCGTGGTCTTGATATTGCGCAGGATGGATTGAAGTCGTCTGACTAGCGTAAATTGGATGCTATGAGATTGAAATTGATTGTGTTTGTTTTGAGTGAGCATTTAGCAAATTAATAAATATTTAATAGGAAGATTAATTTGAATTAATTTTAATAAAATAAATTAAAATGTGTATTAGAATATGGTGCTAATAGTTGGGCAATAAGTATTTCAGAAGTGGTTATAATTGACTTTCAAAAATTTTCCGAAATAGTAAATTGATAAATGGTTGAAAAATGGTGTTTTGCATCCGGAGTCAGGGGAGTCTGGAAACCCGGAAGAGTAGTAAAAAGAGGCATGCACTGGAAATAAACGTTTAGAAAAGTGCACAACGAGTAAAGTAAAGACAACAGAAATAGTGAACCTAGGACAATAGAAATAGTGATGAAAGATAAGGAATAAAAGGAAATTACTAAGACCGAGTTGAGGAAAGCGCCAGCTGGTCGTGAAAAAGTTATTAAGACTGAGTTGAGGAAAGCGCCAGCCAGTCATAAAGGCCTAATAATAAAAAGTAAAAACAGGAATGGATATAATAAAGCTAGCTATGGAAAACAAATTGTTGAGATAAAGAAAGCGTCGCTTAAATAGATAGGGTTGGAAAGGTCAACCGAGGAAATTAAACGAGCTCGTTATAAATGAATAAGGAAATAATTCAAGTTAGAAAAAGGAATAGGAAAACAGAATGAGTTAATAAAATAATAAGAATAAAAGGATAGATAGAAATAAGCAAGTAAAGTAAAATAGCGAGGATATAAATAAAAGGAGATGTAAATTTTAATAAAGGAAGTTCCACAAAGTTGGAATAATTATTTTGGGTTTCGAAAGTGGAAACCGGGATGCGATTGATTTTTGAGTTTCAAAGGCGGAACCAAGTGAAAGGAGAAAATTAAAGTTTCGAGAATAGAAACTAAAGGATAAAAAAAATTGCGGAAAGCGCGCAAAGGCGTATTAAGCAAATAAGAGGGGTAATAAGGAGCAGAAATGTTTATGTCTTTCATTTCTTACAATATATATTTAAAAAAATTTATATAATTTTAAAACTACAGATTCTATATCTATTAAAAAGACATCGGCGGTAGTAGAAGCTGTATTGTGTATAATGTGCGCAGGGCAACTGACTCCTTCTATATTTGCAGACAGCATTTCTTTTAATTTATAAAATACATTATTTATGCCGCGCATATCTCTTCCTTCGAAATTTGTATTTGTGCTATTAGCTCCAAATGCCACTAGGCCTTTTACTTATATATGATAACAGTAGATATGATTACTGGAATCAGTAAAAATTTTATAAAAAAGGAATTTTTTGTATCTCCTGTTGAATTAGTTTTATGGAATGAGGTGTCAGTATATTTTTAACTATGGCAGTTGCTTTTGTTCTTCCCGTCGATTGTTTCTTTGGAATTTTAGAATCGGGATACATAATGTAATTCTAACAGATACCAATTTTTGATGGGATTAAATATAATTAACGGCATTATTAAATTCTTTAAGAGAGTATTAAAAGTTTATATGCTTAATTATAAAATTATGTTTTGATACTTGCGAAAAACAATTTTTATTTTTAATAATACTGTCATGGTCGGAAAATAGGAGACTTGATTATATAATAATAAACTTCTGTGAGGCGAATTATCTGAGATAAATCCTTTTTAAACAACATTTAACCATTATTTTGAGTTACTTTATTTTTTGAAATACAAACTTACATAAATCACGAATTAGAAAAAATAAACGAAGACTGAAACTGCTTTTACCTTGTTAAACAAACATTTTTCTTTTTTTACATTATCAACAAAAATACATTTCTAATACACTTTTACAAAATCAGGTTTTAACAAATTTTTTGTACATTGAATTTATAAAGTTTTTATTGCGAAAGTGCTCAATAATATAAATCATTTGATCAGCAAGAATTAAAACCGTTTATGATAAATCCATGAGAACAATATGGAAATAAATTCTCAAGGATTGGTCCCAATGGATCCATTATTAGCTCTAAAAACAACTGATGTTTACAACAATATTCATTATATCGGACTGGAGGCAAATAATCGATCTCATCAAATTTGATTTATTTAATTAAAGATAACAAATAATATAAAATCAACAATTTTTACCCATACCTAATACAGTGGCGGACAAAAGTTTAGCAGCACCTATTCTAATATAGGAATTTATTAAATAATAGTTAACAAAAAATTTAAAGGTTAATAAACATTAAAACAGTTATAAGTATTAGAATGGCATAGGCTGTATCAGGAGTGAGTTCTGTTGATCAAACCTTGTTATAAATCAGGCCCAGGGGATGGCTTCTTAGCTGAAACTTTTTTCTTCAATTTTGTCCAGTAGTTTTCAATTGGGTCTAGACCTAGTGATGACTTAGACCAGCCATCCACCACAGGAATATTTGCTGAGGGACATGGGGATTTGTCATGAAGCAGATGGGTGCAATTATAATCTGCCATTTATGGCATGAGATTATGTGACTGTATTTCAACATACAGAGTGAAGTTAATTGTTGTGTCTGCAGGCATGAACCAAATTCCACCTGTTCCAGTACTACTAATGGCAGAACAAGTCATCATGAACGGGTTATGTTTAACAGTATTGATAGTAAATCGGGAATGACAACGTTTATTAGAAGATCGACGAAAAAATATATATATATATATAAAAATAAAATAGTAATAATGTACTTTCTATTACTAATAATAATAATTGCAGGACCCAAACAGTCGCGTTTTTAAATTTTCAAACGTGTATTTTTTTAAAAAAATTCACACGAGTAGTCAAATAGTAATAATGTACTTTCTATACACCAAAAAATGCTCATAATGCATTTTTAGCATGCGACGATTCAATTTTCCCAACTGTTCGAAAATTACTTAAAATATTTGCTACACTACCAGTTACAACATCAAGCAGTGAACGATCTTTTTCAACATTGAGACGACTTAAAACGTATTTACGCAACACAATGAGTGAAGATAGGTTAAATGGATTAGCGTTACTTAATATTCATCGTAATGTCGCGATTTCTACAGAAGCAGTTCTAGATGAACTAGCAAATTAGAAATTTGAATATAATTCAGTCTTAATTTATATCGCTTTTTATTTTTTTCAGAAAATAGTCCTTTTGCTGAATATGCAATTTTTATTCTATTTTATATTAATTTTATTTTATATTAATTTTTCTTATAATGTATAATTATTATTCATATTTCTTAATAAATTTTTTTTTAGTTTTCTTTACAATTTTCTATAAAAAAGTTGAGAAAAAATAAACCTATAGGTAATTGTTTTTATATTGAAATAAAGTGAAATATAATTTGAATATAATTTGGTAAATAGTGCTAGCAAATACGTGAAAAAATAAAAATACATATACAGAATATGTTTTTTGAACCCCCCATGGATTCATCCTGCGTACGCGCCTATGGATAATTGCAATGAAACTGAATATTTCAGTCAACAGTTATCTAGTCTTTGTAGCGATGACAGAAAGCCAGTCGATTTGTAATGTTCTTTTTATAGAGATATGGTTTTGCTGCTGGAGGATGACTGGCAGCAAGCTTGAATTTGTGAGTAAGTCGTCTTTAAAGAGTACGAATGTTGGGATTGCAATTACCAGGTAGTTCACCAAGAATATGACGAGCTGATATCAATGGAATCTTTATAACACACCTGAAAATAATAGCATCATCACATTCTTTAGTAACAGGCGGCTTTTCGTAGCGATGTTTTGATGAATAGCTCCCCAGATAATTCAATCTGGAAACTGTACGATGAACAATTGATGAGTGTACTTAAACAAATCAAATCTAATTAGACTAAATATCAAGTTTTTATTTACATCAATTATCATTTGCTTGAATCCAAGCCAACAAAGCATGTTCTCGAGTTTCACCATCTTTTGAAATAATAGGTTCTGCATTGGCATCATTTCGACATTGAAAAACTAATGTAATAATTTCATAGAAAGACAAATTCAAAACAAACTTCCGCTGACATCTTTTTTAAGATATTTAAACAAAAATTCATCAATTCAAAAAAAATTCCAAAATTCCCTAATAATTTGAAAACAATTAATTCCAAAATCAAATTACAAAATAACCCTGTCCGCGTCTGTTTGAAAACTATTTTTACAGCAACGCGCACACAGACTTGAGACCGAAATTACATAGCCAGTCAGACGAATAATTTATTTCTCTACCTAACTGGTCGAAACAGTACTCATATTCTCGATGCTATTTGTCTCGCAGATTATCTTTCCTTCTGCAAAATCACCATTTGAGACATCAAAGTTTGTGAAAGTTCTTGTTTCTGACCCATGAGCAGCAAAAGCAGAATATAAATAAGAAAGACAACCATGAGAAAACAGGCTTCATTTGGTTTTTCCGAATTCTATATTTAGATTATATTGCACCACAAATATTCGATAAATATCTACTAAGAGTATTGCAATAAATTATTAATTTTCATCAAAAATACATGTGCTGTTAAACTTTTGTCCGCCACTGTATGATGGTTGAAAAATCCAAGTGGTTATAAAATTTGTAAAAATTTGTGTAGTGAGTCTGCCAACACGTTGACTTATATAATTTTTGTGTTGCGGCTTAACCAATCAGATGAATGCACACCCCCACTATTTATTTCGTTTAATTCAATTTTTCTTTTTATGATTTTGCTTGAATAATTTGTTTTAATCCATAATTTATTGTATTTCATTCAATCATTCAATTTGATTTTGTCCTGATTGGTTTTTTCGCAGTAGCCTTTTATTTCAATCTCATCTATTATATGATCTGATTTTTTATACAACTTTGTGTCTTCGTCAATTTTCGGCTTGTGTTGTAAAAAATATGCTTGGTTTTAATTTATTATTCCTGTATTTATTTTTTATTTAATTGTCTTTTGTTATCATTCGTGTATTATTCGATGCCGTTTCTCATTTTAAGTGAAATTTTTGCTGTTTTTATGGCTTGTAGTCTGATTTGGAATAACTCACTCTGATTTTTACTCATTTAGGTGATTTTATCGTTACTTCTGTTTCACTCTGGTCCTTTAAACTCAGCCATACAGTAATATGTGTTGTGACTCTGCCTAGACGTCAACTTATATAGTGATTTATGCTGGGATTTAACAGATCAGTTAAGGACACATCCCACATTTCAATTTATTTTATTCTAATCTATTCTATTTTAATTACTTTAACCTGACTTTAATATTTGTTTGATTGTTTTCTCTTTATCTGATTGTTTTTTCTGTCGCCTTTTTTGAACTGATTATCTATTCTACGTTTTCTTTATTTCAGACTATATATATATATATATATATATATATATATATATAGTCTGAAATAAAGAATATATATATTGTTAAAGAATATATATATTGTTTGTTCATAATTCTTGTATTATTTGGTATTTTCTCATTCTACGTAACCATAGGTGGTTTTTATGCTTTATTGTGTTGCCTCGACTTACAACGGTTTTTAGGGTTTTTTTCGTTTGAATGTCGGATCAATTCAACTCAGCCTAACCATAAGCTTCGTTTATTATTATTTAATCCAAGAAAGATTTATCTATTTTAAGTATGGTAAAGGAAATATGTCTTAACTCACTTTTAAGAGACGTAATATGTTGAGGTTCTCAAATACCAACTTCATGGTTCCTATATAAATAAGAACACAAACACTGGTTCAATAAATTTATTTATTTATCACAATTACAAATTAAAAAATATATAACAATCACCTCAAAATAACTTCAATTTGTGGTAATATATCGATGTTTGTTGATACTCACGAATTTTCGGCACTGCCTTTTTCAAGTGAATTTATAATTCATTTGAAAAAAAGAGAAAAAAGGCAGTGCCGAAAATTCGTGAGTATCAACAAACATCGATATATTACTGATTTTTAGTCTTCAAACTCTCTTTTTAATAAATTCAATGGAAAAAATAATCAGTGGTGAAATTGGAAGAAATAAAAGTAATAAGCATGTGTAAATAAGCATACTCTAAATTATATTGCAATATCAATTTCTGAATTTGCAATTCTTCTTGAAAGCTTTTATTTTAGTGTGTTTTGACTGAGAAATCAGTCTTCTTATATATGAAATTTCGGTTAACACTCCATATTGAGTGTCAATAAACTTTGTTTTGTCAAACGTCAATAAAATTTCTGTTTTAAAACTGCATATTTTTATTGTTACTATTTTTGAGATTATCCCTTCATCCAGCATCTTTAATGTATATTAGTTTGTTGATCTAAAATTGATCTAAAATATTTTATCAATAAAAGTTCTTTCAACAATTATTTCCAATAATTCAATCAAAACACATTCGATTTAAATATTAAATATGACTAAATGTAAAAACAGTTTATAAGCCACCAAAGCATGTTCTCGAGTTTTGCCATATTTTGGCCAAAATTCATTAAAAAATGTTTAATAATTATTCTAGCTGTATATTTTTCAACAAAGTATTATTATTATTTAGACTTTTAAAAATTTTCCCACTAATTGTCAAATGTTTACTTGACAAACTTTCTTTGTACACTTTAATTGCTTTAAATTGTGCTTGATGAATACAAAATTAATAATTAGTGGGAATTATGTTTCATTCTTTAATTCTTTCACTAAATGAAAAAAATAAATAAAACTGAAATATAAATTTTGTTTAAATTTTAACTTTAATAATAATGATACATAAATAAATATCGTTTTTTACCCGTTATTTATTATAAATTTATAAAATATAAAGTTCATGTATATTATAATAAAAAAAATAAATCAATAAAAATAAAATATATAATTGCAGATTTATAACATAAATAAGTTGATCAATCACATCCAAGTTGTTAATAATCCAAAATAAGTCCCATTAATCACATTGATTATTGTCCACATGTATATTTATCCTATATTTTTTTGTCCCTATTATGTAGTGTTTCAGTTTTAAAATCTTCAGTGTTCGTCCATCTTTTAACAAACATAAAAATCTATCGTGATTTTCTCTTTAATTTTATAAGCATTACTCTTAAATTTTTTTATAATGTAAGAAATTATAGATAGCCATTAGAAAATATATTTATAAATACGGTCCTTTTTATGGAGGAGGAAGTAGTGACATAAACCAACAGAGCGGTCTTGAACCTTAGATTTTTCTGACTGTATAATAATTAGAAATTTAATATATACGTTGATATGCATGTGAAATACTTAATCTGGTTTAACAATAAAAATGATTGGATACAAAATTGATATTTTGGTAATTAAATTTCTTATTTTTAGATATCGGAACTGTCAGATATTTTGCATAATTTACTATCAGATAAGGTAAAATGGGACTCATTATTCAAACAACATCAAAATCATGTTGATAAATAATTTTTTTAATAATAAATGTTCTTGACTTTTTATTTTTTTAATTAATTAATCTGAGAACTAAAAATTATACATTGTCATAAAGGGTAGATTAGTATTTCTAGTTTTTATTTAAAGAATTATAATTCACCCGCTTCTACTAGCTTTTCAACTAAATCGACAATTTCTATTGTAAATTTTCTTATACTTCTTGTTAATCGATCATCATCATCAGGGATTTTCTGTTATTTCCTTCATTTTCACAGCCTAGTTCCCTATAATCTTATATATTAAAATTTATAGTCACGATTGCGCGAAGTAACTTGATTTTATAACCGACGTTGGTCATTTAATTAGCAAATGATTATAGTCAGTCACTACTGGATTCATTATCATTTTCAATTTAAATAAATAATGATATTTTCTTAGTATATTAAAGAGTAATTATTATAATCTGTCCAATTGGATTAGAAGCTTATCATGTTATGAATTTACAATAATAAACATACTAAACAGAAATTATAATAACGAAACACTTATTTATTAAATAAAATATCCAGGCATTTTCTTAATTTCCTAATTAAAATACTATAATTTACACACTTGACAAAGGCTGTGCGAAATATCTTTTATCTCATTAAAAAATTTGACTATGAATCAGTAAAGATATCCATGTTTTTTGATATCCACAAATATTTATGAAAAATTTATGAAATAATTTACACAGTTTATATTTTGAATTATGATTAAAATTTAATTCTCTAAACTCTTATATCCTTATTTATAATTGAAATTTACGGAAAAGAACTTAACCAAATTAAATATTTTTAATATAGAAATCTCTATTTTTAAAATTAAACGAGATTTACTGACAAAGTTTAGCCTTGACTAAGTTATAATGGCAACAATTCCGGAAATAACTAGAAATCCCAACTTTTCCATTAATATAGATGCAATTCAAACCTCGCCTACATTGAACACAACATAAGCAGTAACAACACTGACATCCGACTGTAGAAAAATGTATCATTTATTTGACCAAAACATTCTCACTTTTTTTCTTACAACATTTAAATTTACAACACTTTTCATATCTGCATTTCCCTTCCGGACAATTACAGCCACAAACGAATTTGCATGAGTTAAAGCAAGGATGGCACTTAAATATTCCTGAAAATGATGATTATTAGTTATTTGAATTTCAAAAGATTACCGGACATTTGGACAGCAGACAAATTTTACCAGAACGTTAAAACTTTTAACACTGATTCATCCACTCCATTTATTACAGACCATTTTATGAACTTCAACCTTTGGTTGACAAATTTTATCAAAAAATATCTTATTAACATATTACCCGCTACTATGTTGTCTTCTAATAAATTATATTGTTCCATTACAAATCTTAATGTCATATAAAAATGATTTCAGTTTTAATAGGGTTAGGATAAAATTTATGTTTGTGATTGTATAAATGGTCTTGATTTTATTTGAATATTATTAGATATTCACAATTGAAGAAATTATTGAAGTTTAGGTTTTAATATACCCTTGAATTCGTCAAAAATAAAATGAAAAAATTACAATTATTTATTATTATTATAATTACAAAGCGATCGTGAAATTGTTTATATATATATATATATATATATATATATATATATATATATATATATATATATATATATATATATATATATATATATATATATATATATATATATATATATATATATATATATATATATAGAGAGAGAGAGAGAGAGTTTCAAAAAGATAAATGTACATTTACGGAGTGTTTATCAAATAAAATATTTGGACTTGATTAGGTCTTGTTCACTCAAATTTGATTTAAACTATAAAAAATATATAGCATTCAGAATATATTAGATATTTGATTGACAAATCTTCAAGAAAATTATTACTATTCATTGATATTTATCAACAAAACAGTAAAATGGAGAAAAGTTCAATAATTAAAACAAAACAAGTGTGCAAATAAAATTATATTTAGACTTATTTATAGAGAATCAAATTCTATCTCTTCATCATTATACTGAAAAATTCTTTAAAATTATGCTAAATTGATGAAAAATTCAAATTTAGTATAAAACATGTGTATAGAATATTCAAAACGACATACACAAATTATAATCAATTCATTCTCATAAAATTGAAACAAGTAACATATTTCGGAAAAATTTCAATAGTTGTCGAATATTTATGCAAATTCTAACAAAATTATAAAAATAATGAGGTGAATTGCAACAAAACAATACATTATTTCGAATATGGTCAACAAATTATAAAGAATATTGTAATAAATTGTGAAGTCTTTCAGTAAATTACAATAAAGTAATAACATAATTCGGAAAAATTTTAACAGTTGTAAAATATTTAAGATTCGAAGAAACGAAGAGCAGTATGATCATTAAAAGTAATACTCCTTCTACTATTAATATTTTTTTTTAGTTTTATAATTTGACTTAATGTTCTAGTTATAATTTGGTAGTAGAATTTTTGGCCCTCTTAGGAAGCACAATTGAATTAGACCAGGGTTTCCCAAACTTTTCCTGCGACGGAACACTTCGTAACTCCCGAAATTTTGATGGAACACCTTGTTTATTTTGTACGTTTATTTTGAAAAATAATAATATGACCTTGAAAATAATAATATTTTGAAAAATAATAATATGACCTTGAAAATAATGAAGTTATAATAATGTTATAATAATAATAATATTAATACCCTTGCGACATGTTGAGTATGACCAGTACCCTTACGACAAATACACATAGGGGGACAGAATATTTTGTCGGATAAACTCGGACTATATAATAATAATAATAATATTGATTAAAACTTCGAAAATAATAATTTTGAAAATAACATCTTCCGCGCGGCGTTAATATCTTCCCAATAATAATGATAATTAAATTATTACGTAATCGACAATTAAAAAACAAAAAATATTATATAATCAACGATTTAACAAAATTAAATTATTGAGTAATCGATAATTAAAACAAAAAATAAAATTATTATTATATAATTAACAATTTAAACAAAATTAAATTATTACGTATTCGATAATTAAAACAAAAAATATATTATATAATCACGATTTAAACAAAAATTAATTATTACGTATTCGATAATTAAAACAAAAACTTAAATATTATTATATAATCAACGATTTAAACAAAATTAAATTATTACGTATTCAATAATTAAAACAAAAAATAAAATATTATTATATAATCAACGATTTAAGCAAAATTAAATTATTACGATTCGATAATTCAACAAAAAATAAAAATATTATTATAATTAACAATTTAAACAAAATTAAATTATAACGTAATCGATAATTAAAACAAAAATAAACCGCTGGAACAAAAATAGATGTCTTTGTTACTAAAAATAGAACGCCTTGATGATTCAGCGACTGAGTCATGGTCTTTGTTTAAATTACCTTGGTAATTAAACTTGATGATAATAATAATATATTAATAATAATTTTTGAAAATATCTTCGAAAATGATAATAATAATAATAATACTATTGATAGTAATAAATATAACGAATAATAACTTTCGGTGGTATAACCTTTGAGGGTATGACCATCATACTCACCTTTGTATACCTTTTATTTGACATGTATATAGCTAGTATGTATATTTTTAAAGGTTTTGGACCCTTTGAAGGTTTGAAAGTTTCAGGACCATTCATAAACCTTTGAAAGCATGACCATGATACTTACATCTCAAATACCTTTTGTTTGATATGTATATTATAACGTTTTAAAATTTTTGAACCTTGAACCCTTGGACCTTCGAACTCACCATCAAAAGTTCTTTTGAATGATATATATATATATATATATATATATATTATATGATTTGAAAAATATTTAATTTTGGATACCCTTTGAAGGTTATTGACCAACCATACACCTTCGAGGATATGACCATTAGATAGACCTCTCAAATACCTTTCGACTGATATATATATTATAAAGTTTGAAAAGATTCGAAGGTTTTTTACCCTTTGAAGACCGAAGACCCACCATACACCTTCGAGGGTATGACCATTAGATAGACCTCTCAAATACCTTTCGAATGATAGCCTTTGGTGAAGGTTTAACCTTAAAAATATGACCTTGACCTTTAAAAATTATGACCTTGACCTTTAAAATATGACCTTGACCTTTAAAATAGTATGACCTTGAACTTTAAAAATATGACCTTGACCTTAAAAATATAACCCTGGCCTTAAAAATATGACCTTGACCTTAAAAATATGACCTTGATGAGTCATCCAATGACCTTGAATGAGTCATGGTCTTTGTTTCAATGACCTTGATGAGTCATCCTATGCCCTTAATGAGTCACGTACTTTGTTTCAATGACCCTGATGAGTCATAGGATGAGTCATGGTCTTTGTTTCAATGACCTTGATGAGTCATATGTCTTTGTTTAAAATTTGACCTTGAAAAAATAATTTTTCGTTTACCCCCCCCCCGGGGGTAAGTTGCCAGTGGTGACACATCCTACTACTAATATCGTTTAGCAATTGTACGTATTTTTTTTCAAGTTATACACATAGGTGGAATGCATTACAAAATTTTTGTAAGAACAAACACTTGAGTATCAAACCTATTTGTGACACCAGATGGTTTGCTCGTTTCGATTCTGTGAAATCCTTAAAGGAAAATTATGAAGAAATTAAACATTGCTTACGTCTTTTTTCCTCAAAGAAAGATGAAAAACCATTAACAAGTCCTAAGCTGCTGATTTACATAAAAAACTTGATACATTTGATTATATATTTTTACTTACTATATGGGAAAATATTTAGAGAGAATAAATGCTTCAAACAAGACTCTTCAACAAAAATACAGCAGTTTTAATGTATGATTTCAACAATTTAGAAAAAGAAGCAGAAAAAGTTAAAGATATTGCATATACTAATGATAAAAAACGGCAGAGAATACGAAAACTATTTCATGATGAAATTCCAGAACATGAAATAAGATTTAGTAGCAAAGAACATTTTAAAGTTAATATTTTTTCTGTTGTATGCGATTCTTTAATTAGCAACATTAAAAAAGATCTGAGGGATATAAAACTATTAAAAATAAATTCAAAACAGTTTTTCATGATAGTGATGTTAATGACTCTTCAATAGAGGAATTAAAATGTTATGAACAAGATTTAAACCTAGCAGAACTGAAAAATGAATTATTAAAATTTAAAACTTTTATAAGTAAAAAAATATTATTTCGCCTTTATCCACGTGGTCATTTATTCAGGAAAATAATATTATTGCAAAATTCCCTAATTTAAACATATATCTGAGAATTTATTTAACCCTTCCAATATGCAATGCAAGCTGTGAAAGATCATTCTCAGTAATGGCCAAAATCCACATTAGGCCAAGAAAAATTAAATTTATATAGAAAAAGAGATATTAAATAACTGTATTAACACATTGACGGACAGTAGAAACAAGTGACATTTGAAAATTGACACTATATGACGGCTATAGACGCAAGTGTCCGTCAACGTGTTAATTATGACAAAATAATCGACGAGTTTGCAGAATTAAGTGAGATAAAAGGCAATATAACTAATCAATCTGGGTATATTGGTTTAACTATTAATGTTTGTTTTAATAAATTATGTTTTTTTAATTTTTGTACATGTATATTATTCTTTCCCTTTTTTTTTCATGGAATTCGATAATTAAATAGAACTACATACTATATGCTTAAAAACCATACTACCAAATAGGCCTGCTTTACCCTTAGTCCGCTACTGGTCTTGATAATTGCAGCTCCTGTAAAATATAATTGTGACGTCCGTGGATTCAGTGCGAGTGAAACGTTTCGTTACAAGTAGGTGTTGTTTATGCTAAGTTCTCATGGGACATCCTTAGAAAAGAGATTTTCTGTTTTCTATCGACACCATGGACCCACGAAATCCGGAGATTTAGCAGGCTCAACTGATTCTCATTTTATTGTCGGATTCCACTGAGACAGCACCCTAACTAGTCAAATCACTTTTCTGATTGGGAATTAGACCGAACTACAACTAAATTATGGTATCGGAAAGGGCAAGTGTGGTGGTTTGGTATGGTTGTACAGATCCATTCGGACATTTACGGTTATAATGGAATTCAAATAAGAGTATTTTTCATGCATGACTTTATTAAATTTCAAATTAATTAAATCAACAAACAAAATTTTTATTTTCTTGAAAATCAAACAAAAGCATATAATGTAATTTAGCAGTGGCGTAACTAATGGACGCAGGACCCTGCGTTGCGGGGGCCCAAAATTATTACTAAAAAAATATTTACAATCATTCTCTGAAACTTTTTCCCGCAGTTATATTTGCCTACAAACATAAAACTGTCATTGAATAGCGGCTGCTGTGAATAACTTTATTAAACTTTAACCGAAAATTTTTTTGGCCAATATGAAGGCAAGGAGGAAAGATTTTAATATTTAAGGTCCATTAAGTTTTAGTTTCATTTTTGTATTATTTTTATGATATATGAAATAAATATCTAACTTGTTTTTGTTAAAAAAAATTATTGTGGAATTATTTTACATTGCGCGGGGGGCCAAATTTTGAAATTCCGTCACTGTAAATTAGTGTATCTAAACAAACTCACATGGAAGTTTTTATTTTGTAAATTGTTTCTTGAAACCATAAATTTTGTTGTTTCAATGTCAAAATTCGAGAATTATCTTTTCCTTTTCAGCAAGTAATTTATTTAAAGATTATTTTTTATTATTTCTGTCATTTTCGATAATATTTGAAAATTGAATGTCTGATAATTTATCATTCAAATAATCTTGGAGATAAATTTTCAAATTTAATTTCATTATTGTCCATTAAATCGCAATTATCATTAGATATAGTATTGAGATCCTGACTCTAAAATATTTATCTCAGCAAGTAAGTTATCTGTACACCTATCCCCCGATTTACACGGTTCCTGAGAAAAACGTGTAAATCGAAAATTAAAAATTTTCAAGTCAAAACTGTGTAAATCGAAAAGCTTGCAGAAAATGCATAATTTTGCTATTTTTAATTTTAAGCTGTGTAAAGAATGTCTTATTTTAAATCTTTCAAACCAGCCATGACTTGCCAAAAAATTTGGCTTCTTTTCAGTTGAAGAAGAAGATGGTAATTGCTCTACAATTTTTTCGTAAATTCGTACTGCTTTATTTGTTATAGCGGCCGTATCAATGGGTACTCTTTTTTGTGTTTGATCTTCTATCCAAAGCATTAACGCTTTCTCCATTTTTTCCATTGCGATATTTCTGGTGTATGATGTTGTGCCCATACTCGTGGTATTGCCAGCTGCAACACTCTTTCTAATTGTGTTTTCATTTGTTCTAATAGTTCTTATTGCAGCTTCGTTCATGCTATATGATTTTCCAACATCTACTACTCTATCTCCCTTTCGTAAGCGATCCAAAATTTCGATTTTAGTTTCTAAAGAAATAACTTTTCTTTTAACTTCTTTCGACATTATAAGCCTATAATTTTTTTTAATTTATGTTAATTTATAATATGTAATCTAAATTATGCACTCACTTTAAACTTTAAAACTTTAATTTTAATTTTTTTAGAAGAAATACAGACACAGTGTGCATGTGCAGCAAGTCAGCACATAAGCTCGGGATTCCCCGTGAGATGTGTACACTGCGCACGTGTTCAAACACAGTAGCATTTAGTAGAGTGCGATAAAATTAAAAAAAAACTTATTTGAAAAACCGTGTAAAAGCGAAAACGTGTAAAACAAGTACCGTGTAAATCGGGGGATAGGTGTATTAGATTTTGTTTCTTCGTAACATTTTTTAAAGTATGAAATCAAGGCCTTTTTATTTGGCTTGTATTTGTTAAATTATTCTGAACAATTTCCAGAATGGAAAGCAACGTTCCATTTTTGCATATAAGATTTATATAGATTAGGATGAGACTGTCTAACGGCTCACTACAGCAAGTTTATTTTATGGTGGTAGACAAGGTTACCAATCTAGGTCAACGACTTCAGCCCCACAAAATTAAACACCAATATTATAATTTATTGACTTTTCAATATAGAAAATTTGAACGAAAGCGGGCGTAGTTTACCATCTTGTTTAATGTCAAATTTGTAAATAACATACAATATTGTTATATGTAGTTTCTTTTCTAATTTACTGTAATTAGGGCTTATTAATGAAGCTTTGGTGCAGCCTCGACAGCATTTCTATTAGTAAAACATAACAATTGTTTATTTAAATGTATAAATCGTCAATAAATTTTCATAAGTGAATTGTTTGTTCAATTTTTAGTTCTTTTTAGCTTTTATTATTTTGAAAGATGAAAAATTTCCTTTAATTTAAAAATATAGATTTTAAATAATCATTAAAATGGCA
Organism: Schmidtea polychroa; assembly: GCA_959609185.1. NCBI lineage: Eukaryota > Metazoa > Platyhelminthes > Tricladida > Dugesiidae > Schmidtea > Schmidtea polychroa. Next base: position 20,566 of record CAUHTR010001033.1, on the reverse strand, counting down.
AATAATATACCAAATGTGGCTGTGCCATATTATAATATTCATCAATATATTCAAAATGCAAGATCATCTTCAATAAGGACAAGCGCAGACATCATATTGCCCAATTATATATCAGATAAACGCGTTTTGGCCGGTATTAACTATGGAAATATTCCATATTTGAATGGTATTTCAAACTTAGAACCTTCATATCCTGAAAGATATTATTATCTAGAAGTAACAACGTGCAAAGAACCGATAATACAAAAGATTTTCATTGCTCCTTGGATTGGATATACTTTAATATATAAAAAAGCCAAAGTTCTACAAATGCTTTTATCAAGTGGCTTGGATATTTATCAGAAAATGATTACGATTGATCATAAACATTTCCCACATGGTGCCAGGCACATAGTTCTTAAAGAAACAGCCTGCATACTTAAGCTTTATATTCACTTAGAAAGTGAAGGATTCGAAGAGTTGAAAGAAGTGTTTAAAATCTTAGTTAAAAACAATGTAAATCTTGCTAGGCCAATCGAAGTTCGAAGTCAAATCATGGATGAAGTTGCTGTTCTTTCAAATGAAGCGTTTTGTTATCGGGATATTTGGGAGTTCCTTGACACTAGGGTCAGTAAATTGCCTCCATCTATGAGAATTCCAAGAGAAGTTTTGGTGAAATCGCTAAAAGAATTCGTCGCACAGGAAGTAGAAAATGCAGAAAAAGAGAAGCAATAATTCAATTTAGAATTATTGTAAAATTCATTTTTTACAAAGTTACCATTTTCATTAATGAAGGAAATTTCATTATAAATTTAAAATATAATATTGAATCTATTTTTTTTTAAATAAATTTTTTTTATTTTCTTTAGACAAACTTGATGATTTAATAAATATGATAAAAATTATTTCAACTCTTCAAAGTTAAATAGTAATTAAGGAAAATATACGTATTTTCAATGAAACCCTTAAGACAGTGGTTTCCAACTTGGGAGGCGCCAAAACATTTGGGTAAAAAAATAATTTTCATACCATAATTATTATTTCGTCATTTTTAGCACTTCGAGTTTAAAATTACCAAATAAAAAATAACAAAATTTAAACTCTTTTACACAATAACAAGAAATGTCAAATTCCAGGCATTCTTTACCTTTAAACATCAAGATACTTATAGCTATATATATAAAAAAATATAAAAAATCACTCTAAATTTTGATCTTCCGAACAGCTTACACAAATTGACGCCGCGTGTCTAGGGCATATATTTTACCGCATGAAACGCATACTGTCGAATATTTTCTGTCAAGATTTCGAGGGCAATGTATGCATCTTTTTATGGCTGGTCAAACTTCATTTTGAGATTGTTCTTGTAAAATATTGTTACTATGAAGTGCATAATATGTCAGCATTGTGTTCGTGTGAGGGTTTGCTTAGTACTTCTATATTTTAGGTAGTCATCAAAAAGAGAAAAATTTAATGTTTTGAGATATTTTTTCTAGGTTTTATAAATTTTTTTAAGCAAAAAAAAATACGTAATCGGTCGCGTGGAGTCTTTACAAGCTCGCGCGCGAACAAAAATCTGCTCTACTCAGGCGTCGTGCGAAAACTCAGCCGTGCATATATTGCAAAGTGCGTACTCGTTATTTAGGCAGCTACTGAGACACACAAACCTGTAACTTAAATAATTAAAAAGTTATGTCGGTTTTTATAAGCTCCGGGCCTTTAAAGGCCCCACGCGACCGACGATGTAAGAAAAATGGGCGCTACCGACGTAGGGTTATTAATATATAGTAATTTAATATACAAATAAATATACATGTTCGTATGTTATAGCAAAACCTTGTTTGTATTCTGTTAATTGTAGCTTTAAATTATTTTGTAATAAAGTTATTATTGTTTAAAACGTGTTTATATTTTTATATATATATATTAAATAAAAAGATGGGGAGGCACCAAGAAAAAATATTTTTGGGGGAGGCGCGGTAACATAAAGGTTGGAAACCGCTGCCTTAAGATGAAATTGTTTAAACAATATTGTGGAAAAAAAGTAAAAAACGCCGAAATTTAAAAATGTTTTGAAGTCGTTAAAAATAAGGGTCAACTGATTTATACTCCCAATTAAAAATCTATTTAATTTATTTATTAATTTATAAGTAATAATATTATTAGTAAAACTTTAAAATAATATTAAATATTTATTTAAATATGTATTCATAATTAAAAGGGTATTGCAAGTTCTTCAAAAACATTTTCATACGTTTTTCTGAATAAAGATTTAATTAAATACTCAAAAGGTGAGGATTATAATTCGTTCCTTTATTTCTTAAAAAAATTTTGAAAGTACTCCAACGCGATTCAATTCTTTGCATGTTATCTTCATCATCACCAGGATTGACAAAGTTCTCCGAATGATTCTCCATTCAAAATTTTCTAACTGTAAATATCCTTCCGAACCGTAAGTTATTATTACTCCACGGCTTGTTACTCCACATCCACCGAATTGCTCTCTCTTTCAATTGAGTAATTTCAAATATGTTAATACGACGATAACGTATATTTGTATTTTCGTTCATGTTTATTAATTCTCTTTAAATATTAATATAAATAATAATTCTTTATTGATTTTTAATTGGGGGTATAAGTCAGTTTACTCAGAAATAATACCACCTCTGACTATTAAATCTTATATTGTCCGATTCTGACTTCAATCATATTATATATTTCTGGATTATCGTATTTCCTTAATTGAGACGTTTTATTTCGAAAAGGGTAAAGTCCATTTTGATTTATCAAACGTTTTACTTCCTTTAAGCAACTTTAACAAAGATTAATGAATAACAATTTACATTATATATAATACTATAAAACTCTAAATAATTTGGCTGCATTATATCAATATTTTAAAATTTAATGAAACCTAAATCTTAAAATATTTCGACAATACTTTCAAAATAAATGACTCAATAATATATGAAGCAATTGTTCCTTTAAAGAATTGTATAGGTAATGTTAAATAATTCAAAGTCTACAATTTTCTAATATCTATTTTATGACATAACAGTTCAAGTATTTGTGTCACTAGGATCGAAGACTATTGTGTAATAACGAATATGAAACATGAGACATATTTCAGCATTACAATAAGATACACACACGCATCAAACCATTCATGATAATTATTAATTAGGTCATTTAATTATTTGGTTACTTATTTGGTAACCATGCAATATTCCTAATGATCTTAATACCTGAATTATCTAACATTTCATAACTGTTTTCATGGGACATCTGTATCGATTATCATCCCTATTTCATAAATCTATTTTAAATAATAATTTAGTCTTCAATGTTGAAAGTTTTATGAATTATTTTATAATTGTCGTAACGGTTGGTGTAATAACGCTCTTTAATTTCTTGTATTACTTGCTGCTGCTTTCTATTGATATTTTCGATATAGTCCGGTAGGTTTTCATTAGCTGTTATGTCTCGTTGTACGAAACAATGTATGTTTATGCGTTCACCGATTATAATTTTTACTGGGGAATGTTTAGTAGCCTTCTGAGCTGTGGCATTTAATGTATATTCTTAGAACTCTTAGAACTATAAGTTATAATGTTTTCATCATTGCAATTTTTTTCTTTGTAATAATACGGACTATCGTGTCGAAACTGCCATTTGTATCAAGGATTTGTTATTTTCCAAAATCCGGTTGTTGATCATCTGATATTTAAGTATGTCAAATTGTTTCCACACTCATTGGACCATTGAATCTTATTTTTAGTAAACGTAATTAATTTTTCTAAAGGTAGGATAGTTTTTTTTGTAGGAATAGTTTTTAATAAATTTCTGGTAATAGTTCGTTAATCCTAAAATAACTATGAAGGTGATTTACACAACAGTGATGGAACTTCAAAATTCCCCGCGCAATGTAAAATATTTCCACTTAAATTTGTTGGGTTTTTAATGCAAGTCGGTACTACGGTCTGACTCCTTTGTGTTCTTTTCCAAATAAATAAATAAATAAATAAATAAATAACCCAACACAAAATCTTTATTGACACTGATGCAGTTACGCTTTTACACTTGTATTAGTTTACTCACACTTGATACAATCAGGTTTTGTCTGCACTTTTCAATTTGCCAACAAATCTCACGCAAGGGTAGATCTTCCAACGGGAGATGTCCCTTTCTGGTACGTTCGATTTTTAAATGGTTTAATTTCTACTAACTTTAATATTTCCTTTTTCACTCTCGTCAAACTTCTATTTTCTTTTCTTCGACCAACTGGCATTTTGTTTTCTTGCCAGTTGCTTTTATACTCGCTTGGTAATTGACTTTATTTTTGCCAATTATTTTTGGTTTTATTTCCCCCGGGCTTCCTCTTGGAGGTCTAATTTAATTGAAGGGAATTTGTTTATTTTCTTTGACGGCGCTTTTTACTTTTTATCCGGCTAAATTAATTGCCTTCCAAAAATTGGATTTCTCCGGCTAAATTAATTGCCTTCCCAAAATTGGATTTCTCAATTCGCTCGGGTTTTCCATTGTATCGGGTTTCCCATTAGCTCGGGTTTCCCATTAGCTCGGGTTTTCCATTAGTTAATTAATTTTTAATTAATTTTTTGTTTTTTGTAATTTATTCCTTTTAGGGACCCCCCATTGATTTTATTTTATTATAGCTGAACTCGTCTCATTATTTAGCATCCGCCCATACCAGTTTCCCCCAGAAAATATTTATCTTTTAAAATTTTTGATTTTTAATTAATATTTTGTACTTTAAATTTTTATTTTGAATTTGGTGTTTTTGTCAGTTTTCACCTCATTTTTGTACCTCTCTTGTTGAACCCCAACATATCTCCCCCTTTAATTTAGATTCGACCTCGAATCTGCATATAATAAGTCTAATTTACCATACAGTAATAACAATAATAATAATAATAATAATAATAATAATCATAATAATAATAATAATCATAATAATAATAATAATAATAATAATAATAATAATAATAATAATAATAATAATAATAATAATAATAATAATAATAATAATAATAATAATAATAATAATAATAATAATAATAACAATAACAATAAAACGACAAAATATTTCTAATAATAATATTATTTATAATAATAATAATAACCACAATACTAATAACTAATAATACTAATAAAATCAATTAGGAAAATAATAATTATAATAATGATAATAACCACACTAATAATAAATACTAATAATAATAACAATAATAATAATAACAATAACAATGATAATAATAATAATACTAATAATAATAATAATAATAATAATAATAATAATAATAATAATAATAATAATAATAATAATAATAATAATTATAATAAAATAATAATAATAATAATAATAATAATAATAATAATAATAATAATAATAATAATAATAATAATAATAATAATTCTTTCTTTACAGATATTTATTAATTTTCCCAAGAAAATCTGCAATAATATTCAAATCGCTAATATTTACCAAAAGAAATATCCCACCACTTCAATAAATGGAAATAATTCTCAATTAGTTTAAATGAAGTTACCAACATTTATGGAATATTTTCCTATTTTTTTTTCTTATAATTTCAATCCATTAGTTGGATACGATTTTCCTTTCAAAATCCCGAACTCATTTTACTAATGAGCAACTAATTTAATTGCAGTTGAGGGCAATTAAATTATTTAAGAAATTGGTTTGCGCTTTTGACGGGAGATTCAAAAAGAAAATGATAATTAAATCCACCCATCATCCGATTGAATTTGTTACACATCTACAATTTGGACAACTAATTCAAGGGTAATTTAATTTTGTTTCGCAAAATAGATTTATTTCTTTCTTCTTTCAGTTCTTACACGAGATAAGGAGAAAGCCAATCAGAAGCCACCGAACGCACCGAAGCCGCGGAAATCCTCGGTACGACTCGTAGTTTGATTTGAATGGTTGGTGAATAATTTATTAATAGGTAAGGGATTTTATTTATTTCTTCATATTTTTAACCATTTTCTATTAACTATTGTGATGGGCAACAAAATGAGAAAAAGATTATTACTGGAGATCAATGTTCTGGGGGTGCATTCAATTCTAATCCGTTTAACAAATTATGCTACTTCTCTGAGAAGCACCCAAAAATTACTTTGGAATCCATTAATCAACTAAGAAAACACGGCGAATTATGTGACGTAGCCTTGATTGTTGGTCAAAAAAAATCTTAGTCCATAGAATTGTGTTATCTGCATGTAGTCCTTATTTTAAAGCTATGTTTACTGGCGAATTATCTGAATCACTACAAAATGAAGTAATTAAATATTTGGTTATCTTTATCAAACGATATTAGGTAACATTAAGGGATATCGATGAACGTGCTGTTGAAGCATTGGTAGAATTTTGTTATACATCTCAAATTGTTATTGAAGAGTGGAATGTACAGTGTTTACTACCAGCTGCTTGTTTATTACAATTATCAGAAATTCAAGATGTTTGTTGTGAATTTTTAAAACAGCAGCTTGATCCATCTAATTGCTTAGGTATCCAAGCCTTTGCTGATACTCATGCTTGTAATGACTTATTAACCATTGCTGATAAATTTACACACCATAATTTTCAAGTACACTTTATTTATTATTACCTCAAGATCGTCCTCTTATGCAGGTGGATAAATTTTTTTTTTTTTTTTTGTTAATATAAACTTATATCGATTATTTATTATATTGTGTAAAATAACTTTCAGATTCTTTGATGATTTAATACAATAAATTGAAACATATACTTAAAATTAATTATCGCGATTGTCACTGTATTAACTGGAAATCGAAAATCTATTTCCAACTTAAAATGGTGCGCAGAAACATGAATATTGTTGATTTCGAAGCGAATATGAAACCATGAAGTATGTAGATATTAGTTAATATAATTTTGCTGATTTTTTACACTATTTGAAATTCAAGCGAATATGAAACCATGAAGTATGTAGATATTAGTTAATATAATTTTGTTGATTTTTTACACAATTTGAAATTCAATTGCCATGGGCCAATTTATAAAATTATATTTAGTTATCAAAGCAAAATAGTCTATACTCAAATTTTATGCCTAGATATAAATAAATAGTTTTGGATAAATAAATATAGATATAGAGACACCGAGATACACAGAGAAACTTATAACCAAATATAGATTTAGATACAATATAGTTCCATTTATTCATAAACGATTTCAATGGAAAAATCAATGACTACTGACAACCACACATTTCCAATTGTTGTCCAGGGTAGCCAAACTCCGACAATTGGAAACGTGTTTGTTGTTATACTCAATAATAAGTTTATTTATTTATTTAATCATTTATTTAATCTCAATTATTTACTTATTTATTCTTATTTTGGGGTCTAACTGATGCGCTGTCAATAAATACATGAGACAAAATCGAGTTCACAATTATTTATTTTATAAATACAATATATAAAAAATTAATCCATCTTTATTTCTAATCGTTTCGTTTCATGCCGATATCGTATTATTGTTTCTTCGCGTTCATATACTACACCATTGACAGTGACAGTGTCTCCGACATCAATGTTCGAAGTTGTTTTTCTCTTTTTGGATTTTCTACATTCTGGCATTGGACCATATTCAAGTGTTGGATGTATCCTTATCATCGAAATGCTTTCCATTAATGCGACACATTCTTCCGCAATTTCTAAGAATGATTCATTGGCCCACTTCAATTGAATCAATGGATTTTCACTATCCATCCTCACATTCTCCTTCAATGGGTTTTCACTATCCATCGTCACATTCTCCTCGAATGTTAAATCAATTTCTTCAAATTCCATTACATCTTCAATTGGAATTTGCGTTAGTTTTTCTGGTATTGCAGTTGATGTTGATTCAATTTCCCGAAGCTTCTTATATTCATCCCACGAATATCGCTTTGACGGTTGATTTTTGGGCATCGGTATGTCATCAATCCATTGACTTTCCACTTTCTGGTATACCTTGCGTATACTTTTCACGTCCTCGAGAGCCGAATGAATACTCATCTGAGTCTGTTCTCCACATATTTCTTTCACCACTGTTTGTAGTTTGAACCATTCTCCCCTTGTGGTTACTCCCATGTTCTGAAGTATTGGTGCTGCTGCTAGATCTCGAATGCCGTACAATTTTTCACTCCATATCCCCAAGTATTGTAATTCTGCATGCAAATCATGGCCGATCAATATCTTGCCTACTGTCAAGCGTTGAATCTCTTTCATTGCCACATATTGATCACATTGGTTCCTGCTGGCCACTTCTGTAATTCCATGGATCCTTGAATTAAAATGTCGGATTTTTCCTCTTGGAGTGAGGTATACATCTTTTACTACTTTCCCATAATAATTCATAACTGCTATTGCTAAAGGGACCATTTTCCCTTGCTCTGATGTGCCATATTCAGCATCAATGAATAATATTCTACTGCGGATTTCTTCTAGATCCATTTCTTTTCTGAGAAACGACATTTTCTTTTTCAACATTTCCTTTGAAATTTTCAATAACATTGGGTCTTCTCCTTCAATTAGATGTATCTGTGGTACCTCATCCGCTTCATTCTCAGTTCTGATTTCCACCACCAACGTTGTCTCCTCATTCGCTGCTCGTAGTGTTCTCCACATGAAGTCCTTCTGCAGCTTCCATGATGTGAATTTTCGGAGTTGCCACCATATTGTATTATCGTTCTTCAGCACTTCCACTGTACCTCTGATCACGTGTATGTGATATTCTTCCTTCTGAGACAACTCAATTTCATCTGTCAATTTCAATTCTGAATTTCTCCTTATTGTAAACATTCGTATCTTCATTCTTCTGTCATCTATCCGCAAATAATTTGGAATTTGTAAATTTTCATTGATTTCGTATAATTGTTGGCTGGCATGATTTTTCTGCATCTTGAAGTAACTGTCGTAGGTGGATCTTGCCCATTGTACTTGTTCCATTTTTGCTAAAATAGTTATAATTTAACGTTTGAATTTAATTTACTTTTAAAACTAGGGCTGAGATGAAGTATCCGAAGGTTACTGTCCCAGCTACTAGCTGTATAAATAATAATAATAATAATAATTACCGTTTAGTTAATTTGTTGATATTTTTTTCAAAATTAATGGAGTTTAATGGATTTTACCCTCTTTTAATACCCTTATGAAAATTCCCTTAACCCCGTTTTTCTCTCCCCCTTAACACAGCGCTAACCAATCAAATTGATTCTTTCCGTTGACATTGAAAAGTGCAGATTCACAAGTAAAATAAAATGAAATATTGATCATATCCATAATGAAATAAAATATTAATGATATCCATAAAATATTTATACTATATTACTACTACTACTTTATCAATTTTTGCATGCAAAGTATTTATGTCTTACTACACAAATGTTTCTTCATAAACGATCCAAGGTCTCGCAATCTCGGATCGATTCGTAGAAGGTTTGGGTATTGTTCGAAATTCAATTAGCACAATGATAATGAGAATAATGAGAGAGATTGTTATAATGAGAGTAGTTATTAATAATGTTACACACACAATTTCACTGTCAGTTTTTAATGACGATATGGTTTTGTTATTAGTCATTGACTCATTGATGCTAGAAAAGATGATTACGTTGACAGAGCTAGGGGTTCGGTTGGACTGATTTGATTTGTTTCGATTTCCATACTGCGAGTTAATAGATGGAATTTGCACAATTTTATTTTCCACTAATGTTAATTGCCATAAATTTGAAAATAGAGAACGTCTATAGTATTTTATTTTAATGAACACAAATTTTGACGTCGATATTGGTGAACGTTGACGAAAAGTTAATATTTGAGATTTATTTTTTTCATTTAATATCGATTGAATTTTTCCATAATAATATAAAATAGCTTTTTGATTGGGCTCCGCTTGTCGGGTAACATTCACTAATTGATTGAAAATATGAAAAGTAACCCGATTTGTTTCATTAACTAATCGTATCATATGTTGACTAGAATGTATTCTGATCCATTGGCTATCAATTTCAGTTCCGTTTTCATATAAAGATTTTTCATAATAATGAATCAGAATATTATAGCTATGATGTAATTTTAAATTTGCATACTTTATAAAGGGTTTTCTGCTATTCAATGTATCTATCGCATAATTTTGAAAAACTGCTTTTACTTGTTGGGATTCCTGGGGTTCCCAATATATGTCAATTCCATTTACCAGTGGTTCAATTGATACTCGATTATGTAGTCTCTTTGTCCAAATATTAATGCGTATAAGATTTTGTATTTTTGTATTATTACTTTTCGAATCCAATTGCGTAATTAACCAAGGGTATTCATAATTCATTGTTAATTGTCTAGCCACATAAATATTTTTGGTGCTGTTCAATTTTATTGGGGGTTCAAAATAGTTTATTAGATTATCTATCTCTATTTCTTCTGCTCCTCCAGCATAATAAACCCAAACTATTTGAGTACATGTTGAATAAATATGAACTTTGTCTAATAATACAACTGTATTAGTTGCATATAACGGGAATACTCTCACTGCATTTACTGACATTATATTGATAATCATTACTGTTGTAATCAACAAAACTTTATTGATGTAACTCAATGGAGCAGGGTTTTTTGTAAACTTTTGTTTAATTACTGGGTTCCCTGCATCTTTATTTGGTTTTGATCTCAATGGATAACGTGATTCATCTTCTATTATCTTCTTGCATCTATTTACATGAACAATGATTGTCCCAGCCTTTTTATTGTTTTGTGGACGCAATTTTAAGTTAGTCTCTGTCGTATCACACACTAGATATGGTCCTTTAAACGGTCGTTGCAATTTCGTTGACAAGCCTTTTGTTGGTTCTGGTTTGTTTATATACACGTGATCTCCAATTTTAATGTCATGCGCCCGTGCGCGTTTATCATAGCATTCTTTATACGCTTCTTGATGATGCCTTATGTTAAGTCCAGCTTGGATCCATACTGACTGTAGTCTTTCATGCATAGCTATTTTATAATCTGACACATCCATATATTGGGAAATAGGTGACTGAAATTCTAGATCGACTGGCATATTGTTTCGTCGTAGATACATGAGATAAAAGGGTGTTTCTCCAGTGCTTTCATTTACTGCATTCCGGTATGCAAATAAGCATGGTTTAATGAATAAATCCCAATCCTTTTGTTTCCTATTTACATAGGATGATATCATATTAATTAGTGTCCCATTAAATCTTTCAACTAGACCACCTGTTTGTGGATGATATGGTGAGGTACTAAGTTTCAATATACCAAATAAATCTGTAATTGATTTAAATAATTCACTCTGAAAATTTGTTCCTTGATCTGTAAGTAATTTCTTTGGTGCTCCGTATCGAAAAATAATATTCTCCACAAATATTTTCGCAACTGTTTCTGCTTTCTGATTTGGCATTGCATAAGCTTCTGGCCATTTAGTAAGATAATCGCAAAAAACAATAATGTGTTTGTTGCCATTTGTTGTTTCCGGCAATGGACCAACGATGTCCATTGCTGTCATTTCCATTGGCGCCTTTGGCACTGGCATAGGCTTACGCGGAACTTTTATTTTCCGTCCCGTATTACGTCTTGTTAGGCATATCTCACACGTATGACACCATTGTCTGACATCTTGTTCCATCGTTTTCCAATAATATTTCTGTTTCAATCTTGATAATGTTTTTCGCGTTGATAAATGCCCTCCTAATGCTCCATCGTGATACAACAACAGTAATGATTTTCGATGTTTTGTCGGAACAATAATTAACAAATTTTCATTTTGTACACATTTTAACAAACCATCATGAATAATGTATTTATGGTTCTCTTCGGCAATATGTTTCCAGTCACTCTCCTTTTTGATTGAGACAGCATGTTGACGTAACTGATTTAATTCCTCGTCATTTTCCTGATCATCTTGTAATTTTTCGATATTATTTACCGTTTTAATTGCCAAGAATATTGAATTTTCGCAATTTTTCTCATCTTGATCAACATTATTTTCTACGGGTATTCTCGACATAGCATCCGCATTTGCATTTGACTTTCCTGTACGATACTTTATCTCGAAATCATATTCTTGTAACGCAATTGACCACCTAATTAATTTACTGGCCGAATCTCTGTGCTTCATTAGCCATTGTAACGGATTGTGATCTGTAAAGACGACAAATTTTCTGCCCACTAGATATTGTCGAAAGTAGTTATCCCATATACCAATGCTAACGTTTCCTTTTCGATTGTTGAATAATTCTTTTCATGAGGTTTCAATGATCTGCTGGCATAAGCAATTACATGATCTTTTTCCCCTTCTACTTGCTGTCCTAATACCGCGCCTAATGCGAAATTACTGGCATCTGTCATTAATATAAACGGTTTTTTAAAGTTCGGACATCTTAATATCGGCTGTTTTATTAAGCTTTCTTTGAGTTTATCAAACGCTTCTTGCTGAGCTGTTGTCCATTTAAATTTTGCTTGCTTTTTCAATAACATGTTCAAAGGTTGTGCTACATGTGAGCAACTTTTAATAAACTTTCTGTAATAACTGGCTAATCCCAGAAATTGTCGAACCTGATCTACATCCTTGGGAATAGGATATTCCTTAATTTTCTCTACATTTTCTGGATTTGGTTGCAAACCTCGACGCGAAATGATATGACCCACATAAACGACTTCAGATTTCCCCCATTCACATTTGGAGGGTTTTATTTTTAAGTTTGCTTCTAACAATCGCTTGAATACTGTTTCCACATCCTGCAAATGTTCCTGAAAGCTATTCGAAAATATTATAATATCGTCAATATACACTAATGCATGTGGTATATCGTGCAAAACAAAATTCATACCTCTCTGAAATGTAGCAGGTGCTCCTGTTAATCCGAATGGTAACACGTTAAACTCATATAGACCCTTCCCATCTGAAAATGCAGTTTTCTTTCTATCTTCCTCTTTGACTTTAAATTGATTGTATCCTTTATTAAGATCTATTACCGTAAAATATTGCACCTCCCCCATCTGATCGAACATTTCCTGTGGAACAGGAATAGGATATGTATCTTTTCTCGTTACTTGGTTCAATTTTCGATAGTCGACACAAAATCTTAAATCACCGTCCTTCTTTTTAACTACTACTATTGATGATGAGAATGGTGAGGAACTATCTCTTATTATATTGAATTCTTTCATTGCTTTGATTTGCCGATCACTTTCTTCCTGATGTATGTATGGTATTCTATACGGCCGTAATTTTATTGGGGTTTCGTTGAGTAATGGTATTTCATGCTCAATCACCTGAGTGAGTCCCAGATCATACTCATGTTTTGCAAATACATTTCTATATTTCTTTAATAATGCACCGAATTCTTGTTTTTGCAAATCCGTCAAATCTTTGCTTGTGATCTGAGGTTCTTTATAAATTTTTATATTTCTCGGTAACTTCTGAGCTTCCTCTGATTTGATTTTTGTTAATTTTCCCAATTTGGTTTTGGGTTTTATCTCAACGGATCTTGCACTATAATTCGCTATTCTAACTGGTACTGACTTATTTTGGACTTTCACTACTTCATCACACATAGGCACATCGTATTTTTCAACCAGCTTTTGATTTGGCTCAAATATGTACTCCTCATCTGAGACCCTCATAACATCTGCATAGTATATTACTTCGCTTTTTGGTGGTACTTCCAATGTTTGGTTTAGAAATACCTCTCCTACTTCAGGCACTACTTCACCCATTTGTCCTTTTATTAGTTTTCCAGTTCTCAGATCAAGAGAGATTCCATGTAGTTGCTCCATGACATCCATGCCAATAAGACATTTTACAGGACTTTTTCTCATCACTGATACCCAATGAATTATTTCTTGATCTCCAATTATCAGTTTAACTTCTAATTTTCCAACAATATTTAGTGCATTATGTGACATTGATTTTATAATGTGATTCGTTGGTTTTATTTTGGCTTTCTCCTGATACGTCAAGAAACTTTCTGCTACTATAGTATGACTTGAGCCTGAGTCTAATAAAGCTTCCACTTTTCTCTTGTTAAACTGTATGTTTATTCGAGGTTGTTCGCCTCCTACTACTGTTGTCATTAGTGCATAGCTGCATGGTAGACCAAGCATATTCTTTCTTTCAATTTCAGCACTCGTTGGTTCAATCTTCTCTAATTCTATTGTGATATTATCGACGGATTTCATCTCTTTTAGTTTTTCACTTGGATATACTGGTGCTGTTGGTCTAAATGTCGGGGTATACCATCTACTAAGAGTATCAATCCCGCTTAATTTTGGCATTGGTTCAAGCAAGAACCTGGACTCTGGCTCTACTTTACTCTTTATTACACTTTTTCGAAAGTATTTATGCTCCGATTCCCCGTTGTTGTTATCATCATTATGATCGTCGTTTTTATCTTCCGACTGACACGTCGATTCCTCACTTTTTTGGCCATTTCTTAATTGTGCCCTTACTCTTGCCATTTCTTTAAATTGATGATCTGTAATAAAGAATCTAGCCAACAATGGAATACAACAAATAACTAATTTCCATGACCATCCCGATATTGCGTATATTCGATGTACTGACAACATTTGCGACACTACCACCTTTGCCGTTATCATAATCACGTAAATTCCAATTAAACCTGCACATGCTTGTCCCAAAAACATGAACTTGCCCCAAATCTTTTCCATCGTTTTATATGTAGCTCGTTTGAAATGATCAGGTGTTAGCAAATTTTCGTAATTTACTGTTCCTTCTCCATTCGGTAATACTGTGTCAATCATTTCTGAAATTATCCGTTCCTTTTTGGATGGAAACAACAAATTCCTTTGAGCTTCTTCGATATCTTCGCTTGCATACAAGCCCATTTGTGCCATTTTGTTCAGTGATGTGAAATTTATCAGGTATTCTAAGTTCGTTAATTCTAGTTTGTCTGGAGTCTTGACCCCACGATAGTCTGGTAAGGCTATCCATGAGTCTGTAGCTAATCGGTATAAAGGGGCTAATAATCGATTGCATTGCAAAAGTTTTGGTTTAGTTTGTTCATCAAGCAAGATTCTAGTTATCGGTTCCATAAATCGTACCTTTCCCCCAAAGCTTACTGGTAATTCGTTCGTACATTTTTCGTATTTGGCAATTTTCACTGTGACTTCTTTGCATTTGTAACTGTATAATGCTTCTCCAAATATTCTCGCAAACACTCCATTTTCTGATATTAGCATAGGTGCTACTAAATTTGGATTCGTAATTGCCATCGCCATCCGATTTCGGAGAATCTCTTTATTCAACTTACAATCGTTCAGAATCATTTCTCTATATACATTTTCCATGATGTTTTGACTAAAATGAAACAAATAATCAATTTTATTATTAAAATAATGAGTAAGTTTAATGTCATCTCTGTGAATTTTAATTTTTGCTTCTTCCACAACATTTCTAGACACGTAAACACCTTTATAATTTGTTACATATACCATTCGACCACATTTATTTGTGATTTCCTTTTTTATAAATCGCATTCCATCTGCTGGTAACGTAGACATTAAAACTGTTCCCATTTGCTTTGTCCATACTGGGGTTGATTTAATGGTATTATTTGGTCTATAATTCATATTGAAATTATCTGGTTTATCTCTAAACTGTTCTCCTACTAGCTCTTTAAAGTTCATAGTTTTTAAGTGCGCTAAATTACACTTATTTGTTTCTACATTATACACAAGAATCGATTCCCCTGTTTGACAATGTGTTTGTTTCATATTACAGAATGGATGAGTTTGTAATTTTCCCGTATCATCATCGAAAGCTCCTTCGAACTCTCTCAACTCCGTGAGATACTCTTCTAGTACCACTGTTTGCTGAATAATTTTACCGTTCATTTTATATGGTTCACCTTCACAGTCGCCATTTGCTTTCATAACTCCCTTTACAATTATTGTTTCTCGTATTCTATGGTTCAATTTTGCCTTTAAACGAATTTCTGGACTTATTTTTAATTCTCCTGTTTGAAATGCTGCTAGACAGTTTTCTGGAAGCACCTCGACTGGCCTAGGTATCGCATGCATTTTTATGAGTGACGTATGGCTCCATTTACCACAATAGAATACAAATGTTGTATGTTTGACAATACACTCTCTCACTTGAGTTCTTCGCAGATCAGACTCTTGATACACATAATATTTTACGTCATTTTCTATTTTTAAACTGCTCGGATACGCACCTGGGCATTCCGACATATCTACTACCGAATAAACTTTTCCCATTTCAGTTTGGGAACAATCGTACGCAACTAAAGATGATGTCTGTGTAATTATTGCACAAAACGTAATCACCATAAACATCGCCCATGGAAATATCATAGTTTTTCTTAGTTCTGGCTTAACTCTTTCATTTACTCGTCTTTGGGGTGGGCTCATTTCTTGCTTCTCATTTTTCTTTTCTGTTAGAGATGAACACAGTGTTTTCCAACCACCTTTTTCGTTTACCCAGCTCATTAAATATTCGTTTACTAGTCGGGCAGCGATGTCTATCAAATTTTCTAACTTGTCTGACCTTGCGAACGTATGCGTTCCAATTTCTAAAACAACATAAGTTAAAGCTATTATTATAACTTCCTTATTAATTTCATTTCTTGCCAAATTTTCAATTACTGATCTCTCGCAAAATGTATTCTCTTCGCCAAATTTCTGCATCACTTCAGGAAGCCTATTCTTCATCTCTTTGACTATTTCTTTCAGTTCATCATCTACCTCTACTTCTATGTCGAACATTGGATATACTGCTTTAACGAGATGTTTCAACATTTTCTTAGTTTCGTCGACGTCCTGTTCTAGCCTTACTAAATATTTCTTTATTTCATATAAAGTTCTAACTTTCTTATTTTTGATTTCACCATTTATTTCGCCTTCAGGTACAAGTGGCTCTCCTTGTACGTCTGGTTCTGTGGACTGATCTTTGTTATCAGGATCTTTTTGCTCATTATCACTAACGATTTCATCAATTTCTTTATTTCCCTTAACTTTTTCATCTTGTTCCTCTGTGTCAGGCTTGTTAGACTCAATATTTACTTCTAAACTCACTCCTTTTACTACGACTATATGGTTCACTAAATATCCCACTCGTCCATCTCGGATCAAATATCCGTTTTCATCCAGCTCTTGTGGTACACACCCACAATCATATAGGTATTCATCATCGTCAAGTTCTTCACCTTTGTGCATTACTATAATAATTCCATCTTTTCCCAGCGTTTCAGCCGCTCTCTTCCGCAATTTTCGGACCTTTGCACACCAATGCTCGTCTACATATTCCGTTTTGCCATATCCCTCATAATCTAATGCTATCAAAAATGGCTTTAACTCTACTCTTGCCTTTCTGAGCTCCTTGCCCAATCTTTGCAATAAATTTCTTAATAACTTGGCATATCTGGTTTTCACATGTAAATATGGTCGTATTGCATTCACTATTTCTAGTTTATCGTTTTCCTCCATTTCTAATTTCTCAATAATCTGTAACTTCTCATTGATTTCATCTTCATCTCCAATATATAACGCATCATTTAATTCCTCTAATATCTCCCTTGAATTCCTTTTGTCTATTATTTTACTACTCATTATTTCATCACTAGTAATTACATTTTCCATTTTTAATTCATTTGTACTCCCTAGTATAAATCCACAATCTACCAAAAATTCGTCATTTTCTAACAATCTCTCATTAAATCTCAACTCTATCATGCATCCTTCCTTTTTTTCTTTTAATTTATTCTTTAAATCATTTACACAATCATTTGCCTCACAACGACAACATAATACACTTTTATCAATCTCGTTTACTACTTCCACCAAGATGGAATCTAACCCTGTTTTCTCTCTCAAAGCTTTTCCAAATATTTTCATTAATCCTTTAATTTCTTCTTTATACTTTGGATTCATATTATAGCAGTTAACGCACAAGCTAATTACACTTTTTATCTTTCTCATACTCAAAGATATTTGACTTAATTCTCTCAACGATTTGATCACTTTAGCCGACTCTATTTCATTATTTCCAATTAGTTTTTCGATTCTGGTCATTATCATTGTTGCTTTTTCACTTTCTAAATCATCTTTTATAACTCTCCTTTTCGACTCTTTTTCATTCAATTCCTCTTGCGACTCATACATCATGTGATTATTGTAGTCCTCTTCTGATTCAAACTTTGACAATCAATCGATCCAAACGTCAACCCATTTCTCTCACTTCGCTTTCAATTCTTTCATTAAAATTATCTGGCTGAATAAAAGCTACATTATCCATCTGCGGTTTGTCACTCTGAAACCTAATCGATTTCTTTAATATGGGCCTTTGGAATTTATCCACATTTCTTGGACATGATCTAGC
Source organism: Schmidtea polychroa (assembly GCA_959609185.1). Lineage (NCBI taxonomy): Eukaryota > Metazoa > Platyhelminthes > Tricladida > Dugesiidae > Schmidtea > Schmidtea polychroa. Next base: position 2,163 of record CAUHTR010001033.1, on the reverse strand, counting down.
CATGTGTCCATAACTTCTGCATGAATGGCATTGAATTTGTCCTTGTAGATTTACTTTATCTCTCTGCGGTGATGGTGATGTTGATGTTGATCTTGACCTGGCAAAACAATTTCGTGACACATGCCCTTTTCTTCCGCAATTAAAGCATTGTAAGTTATCATTAGTTCTCTGCTCATTAATGTTCGCTTTGGTGAAACTTTTCGCACCATTTCCTTTTAACCAATCAGGCCACATTTGCCTTGGACTGCAAGAGTTGATAAATGATAAGCAAACTCACTTACCGATTCCTCTGGCTTTTGTACGCGGTTATAGAATTTCTGTCGCATTATCCGTTTGATATCCCCTCCGATTAATTTCGTAGCTAAAGCGTCTTTCAACTTGGTCCAGTCATTTGCTACTATTCTTTTATCAATTTGTTGCCACGCTTCTCTGGCTGCTCCTTTTAGGTATAGCGGTAATCTTTGCACCATTATCGATTGGCTCCATCCATAGGCCGTCGCATACATATAGTAATCTGCCATAAAATCGACAAATTCCAGCGGATCTCCACCGTACTGATCCACAGGTAGTTTTTGGCAACTCGCATAATCATTGCCTTCCCTGGCATTCCCCACAGAAACTGTGGACACCGGTGTTTCATCATTATTATTTGTATTATTAACTTGTCTTTGGGTACTCATTATATTCTCTACTAGTTTTTGGCTTCTCAATTTATAAAATGATCTGGTTAACACAGGTTTTACTCGTCTAAAATTTAAAGTATTACAATTACAAAATTTACCTTTCGTTTTAATTTTGACTTTTCAACAATCAATCGTTACAAATTTTCCCATTTTGCTTCAATAATAAATTCACCACTTTAATAATTCTCGAATAAATGTTCACCACTTTCAAATAAACGTTTCACTTCAATATTTATTTACTTAATTATTATTATCTTTTTCCAAATTTTTCCGATACTTTACTAATCTCAACAAATTTTCACCGATCTTTTTATTCTTCGGTATCGCTCAAATATTATCACAATTTCAACAAATTTTCACCGACTTTTGATCACGTCGGTATTATTCGATATTATAGTCAAATACTTTCACAATTTCAACAAATCTTCACCGACTTTTGATCACGTCGGGCTCACCAAATATGTTGGGTTTTTAATGCAAGTCGGTACTACGGTCTGACTCCTTTGTGTTCTTTTCCAAATAAATAAATAAATAAATAACCCAACACAAAATCTTTATTGACACTGATGCAGTTACGCTTTTACACTTGTATTAGTTTACTCACACTTGATACAATCAGGTTTTGTCTGCACTTTTCAATTTGCCAACAAATCTCACGCAAGGGTAGATCTTCCAACGGGAGATGTCCCTTTCTGGTACGTTCGATTTTTAAATGGTTTAATTTCTACTAACTTTAATATTTCCTTTTTCACTCTCGTCAAACTTCTATTTTCTTTTCTTCGACCAACTGGCATTTTGTTTTCTTGCCAGTTGCTTTTATACTCGCTTGGTAATTGACTTTATTTTTGCCAATTATTTTTGGTTTTATTTCCCCCGGGCTTCCTCTTGGAGGTCTAATTTAATTGAAGGGAATTTGTTTATTTTCTTTGACGGCGCTTTTTACTTTTTATCCGGCTAAATTAATTGCCTTCCAAAAATTGGATTTCTCCGGCTAAATTAATTGCCTTCCCAAAATTGGATTTCTCAATTCGCTCGGGTTTTCCATTGTATCGGGTTTCCCATTAGCTCGGGTTTCCCATTAGCTCGGGTTTTCCATTAGTTAATTAATTTTTAATTAATTTTTTGTTTTTTGTAATTTATTCCTTTTAGGGACCCCCCATTGATTTTATTTTATTATAGCTGAACTCGTCTCATTATTTAGCATCCGCCCATACCAGTTTCCCCCAGAAAATATTTATCTTTTAAAATTTTTGATTTTTAATTAATATTTTGTACTTTAAATTTTTATTTTGAATTTGGTGTTTTTGTCAGTTTTCACCTCATTTTTGTGCCTCTCTTGTTGAACCCCAACAAATTTTTCGGTTAAAGTTTAATACATAGTTATTCACAGCAGCCGCTATTCAATGATAGTTTTATGTTTGTAGGCAAATATAACTGCGGGAAAAAAGTTTCAGAAAATGACTGTAAATATCTTTTTAGT
>CAUHTR010001032.1:0-10810 GCA_959609185.1 Schmidtea polychroa | reverse complement strand
TGGAGCTTTTTTTTTTTCCTCCATGATGGATTTCAGCATTTCCAGAACATTCCATGCTAAATTTAATCTATTTCTCATTTTAAATTGCTTTTTTTATGATTTCTTTTCTAAAATTTTTATATTTTAAACTAAAATATTTATTTTTTATAAATTTTATTTGGTCGTTTGGCGGTCATGATTTTTATGAATTGTTCTGGGTTTTTATTCAAATTTTTGATATAATTTTCTTTACGTAAGATTTTATGGAGATTTCCTTTAATTTTCTTTTTTTTTACTAATCACCTTTATTCGAATTTGTTTTTGTTGTTTTATGTCTTTCAGTTATGTTTGAGTAAGTTTTTGTGTAATACTTAATTCTGGGTATGCGTGCTGTGTACTGACACATTTCGTCCCATTCCTAACTTTGGGTTTAGAAATCAGTTCTAGCCGAACAATATTTAATATTCAATCATATATATTTATAATGTCATCTTATTTAAACATTGTGATATATATATTGGCCTCTTAAATGTCTTTTTTAGCTGAAAGGGGAAAAGTTCGAGCATCTGTTGACGAATTCATCTATTTATTTTGAGAGTACTTGATACTACTATTATTATGATTATTATTAATATTGTCAGCTACAGAATCTCCGACACCAATTGAATCCACTCAAAACCAAGACTTCATGCACATCGCCCCACTATTATATCACAATAGTATTTAAACAAATCAAATCATAATTTGTTCGAAATCATAATACACACGCATCAAACCATTAACGATAATTATTAATAAGGTAATTTAATTATTAGGTTACTTATAGGTAAATAAATAAAAATCAACATGTACATTTAATTTTTTTAATAACTCTTTAAAATAGATGTATTTTCCTAATGATATAATTATTATGGTGAGATAATAAAAAAATAAAAACTTAATAATTTCAAATTGTTAGTTAACTTATAAAAGACATCGGTTATCACTTAATTTATTTCATAAGCCAAGCACAATTACCTGTCACTTATTTTTGTTGAAAATTTGGATTAAATTACAAATTATTAGATGATTTTTTTTCGTCATGATGCTAAAAGAATTCCAGATTCCGATTTAAATGCACACTATTTTAATGTATTCACACACTATAAATTCTAACTATAAATAATAAATTATAATTATAAATAATAAATAACTATAAATATTAATTGCAAACTATAATTAAAAATTGCAAACTATTGTACAATCAGCACGCTGGTTCCATCACAAACATCACGCATCACATTTCACGCACTACTTACCGCAACTTCGATCGCCAAAACCGACACTCAAACTTTTACTCTACTCACTTCACACAGAATCACTGAAAGTCCAGCCAACGCACTCTCACACTACTCGAAGACTCAGGCTCGTTCTTTTCTATCCTTAGTAGAAAGAAGTGTGCTCCATCAGTCATCGTTAAACAAATACACATTGGGGGGGGGGGTACTTTATTTTACACTACCCCCTTAGGAAAATGTTTTTAAACAAATATTTAGATTAGATTGTTTTAGATTAGATTATTATTTAGACTCATAGGGTGACTCATCGATGACTCATTTCAAATTTGAGTTTCCATAAGTCAAATAAGGTCAGACCTTCAAACAAGGGTATCATTCAAAAGGTCTTGAAAAAGGTATATCCAATGGTCATACCCTCGAAAGTGTATGGTGGGGCAATAACCTTCAAAGGGTGTCCAAAATTAAATATTTTTCAAACCATATAATATATTTTGCACACATTCGCTCAGCGTACTCCCACTTTATAGATATTTTCATATTTATTTATATATATAATATTATAATGTACTAAAAGATATATAAAAAACAAACCACTTATTTAAACAATCAGAATACAAAATATACACACGTTTTGATATAAAGAGAAACAATAATATAAGAAGATATTAAGCTCACAAATAAAATTTGCAGTAACAATTCATTCTGAAGAAACTTCATTCAGCACGGGTATCGCAGCCAAATCATTATCACCTTCAGATGGGATTCAGATATCGACATCGCAATTTTATAATTAATAAATTTTCGGAGTTATTAATTATGTTTTTATAGTTACTATAGCAAATATTGATTTGATAAGGTGAAAATGAATTTTTTAGTTTGCAAAAAATAATTAGCAAATTTTAATTTTTTAGTGTGCAAATGGATATTGTAGTTTGTATTTAATACGGAGCCCTTAGAAAATACTGAAATAAAAATTATAATTTAAAGCAAAAATTTAAAATTAATATAATGAATCACGGACAGACGTCGAAGTCTGATAAATTCAATCTGTTATATTTTATTTTTTATTGATTTCAGAAATTTGTAAAAATAATTTATTTTTTATGTGTATATAGAAATGCAGATATTTCGGCGTAATCCCATTTATACTAATAGAAATTATTGAGATCCAATTATCTAGTCCCTTGATATTGTGACTCGTTGTACTTGCTATACTTTATAATTTTAACTATATCTATAAATTGATTTCGTCACATATTTACATTAAAATAGCGAAAAATTCAATGGTGAAAGTTTACATTGGATATATAATAATGAATAAGATTTATTTTGTCCTATCAAAATGATTATTTTTTATTTAAATTTAAATTTATTTGGCTATTATTATTACATATTAATGTTTGTAAAACTATAAGTCAAGGTAGAAGATATTTCGGCACAGCCTTTAATTAATTCATTATTTCACGAAACACGTTTTAGTAAAAATTATGGGTCATAGTAGATGTTTGTAATGTAATGTTAATGTTTTAAGTATAATTTTTTAATGCAATTATAAATTATACTAATTAACTCAATTCGAGCAACGGCCTCCGAGATCCAACAAAGGGATCTATATTGCAATTCTCTATAGTAATAATTTATTATAGAGAATTGAAAATTAAAAAAAATAAAAATAAATCAATAAAAGAATTTGGAAATAAAAATTAAAAGTAATATCTCTGATTAACAAATATTTACAAATCCTACCAAGTTCGAAACATAAGAAAGAAAAGAAAATTATTCCAAAATAATTCTATTCCTATTCAGTTTATTTCTCCGAAAATTACATTTCTATTTAACTTGATTTCCTGAAAATATTATATTTTTTACATTTATCAACGAGACTATCAAAATTCTCAATTTCCCAAATTTGGACCAAATCGAAAATACAAGTTATTAAGTAGAAAATGAAGAACGAAAGTCAGAAAACCTCCATCCTTCGCATTTAAAGAATTTGGCAGTTATACTCGAGATATAACTACCACAAAATTGGCCGTTGAATTAACTCTAACTTGGCAATTAAAGGTTTTTCATATTACTATTTTGTAAATAAAAGTTTGAAGTTTCGTAATAGTTGTGTTTGGTTTGTGATTATTTATATTGTAGCCTACATACATTCACCCCAGCTGTCCCGAGACAGTTAATTTATTGGTTACTCGACTGGGCTCTACAGTATTTCTCTTTTACACAATCATTAATAAAAACTTAATAATCTACTCAAGATAACACACGAACTATAACCGCAACTAAACAAACATACGAATACAATAATTTCAAACTTCGTATGTTGGATGACACGGGCAGGATTATCGAGTATTAATTATAGAACATGCCCTAAAAAGTACAGGGTCAACATCTATACCGAGCAAGGTAAATAAAATAATCCAGTTCAATACAGGTCCCAATCCAATAACTAACAAGGATTTTATTTATGGATGATTTATCTGTGTAATTATATTTCTATACCTTTAATTTATAATAATCGAGACTCGGGATTAGTGTTATAGGATGGAGGTTACAAATAGTACTCCTGAAAAGAGAACCCATGTTTAACCAAGCACGGTTAGCCAGATGTCTTTCGGACCAAGCAGTAAACGAAGCGATAGAGAACCTACATCACGTAGAACGCTATATTCGAAAAGGCATAAATCGCAACACTGGTGGATAATCGAGGCACTTTACTAGATAGACATCTTTTCAGCTTTCAAAATCCATAACTGCTATGAATAACCGATAAACTGTGAGTGTCAATAATACGCAAATTACAAGTACTAATTAGTACTAGTTTAGCTTTTGTTTCCAATTGTAGTAAAATAAATTATAAACTACCAAAAATTGAAACTTAACTTACTTTAGAAATAATCCTTATAACGATTGTCTGCATTACAAAATAAATGAAGAAATAATTACAATTTATTTATATTTTTTTAGTAAACTTTTTTATGAAATATAGTACTAAAAGAATTACAAAGCACAAAATAAATCCTCCGAAAAATGATGTCAAATCAAATCCTGATCTGATGTCATGTTTAATGTCACTGTCCGTTGCAATATAAGGATCAACATAATTCATTGTCATTCCGGGAACAATTTCTCTTTAAAAATTTGGAACTAAAAAATATACTAAGACAGTTAATAATAATGGGAAAAAATTAACATTCGAAGTTAAAATTATAATTCGTAAATTTTAAATATTAGTTTATAAAAACAAATATTGATAAAAATTTTGAAAATATATATTATTAAAATAGATAATAAAAGTAAATACAATTTTGTACGGCTTTTTTTAAACGGTCTTTATTTTTAATTAAACGATCTCTTAAATAGTCTCTAAATAATATTAATTTGGACTCTAAAATATATTTTTTGGTTTTTAAAATTTTTACAAAATATTTTTTCAAAGCATAAAAATTTAGATAAAATTAAAAAATTTCATTTATTTTTAGTTGGTCTGCCTCTTGGACGTTTTGCTTACTGATTCAACTTATCTCTACTGCAACTCTAGTTGGCCTAGTTGCTTCTACATTTTACTCCCTCGCGTCGTTGCCGAAGCAATCCAAAATAGAAGCGCATTATCCACTTGTTATAATTTGAGTGAACGACTTTAATACTGCGTCAAATAGGTGAATGGCTGCAAAAAGTGGAAATATCCGGGTGTACTGTATTCGTCAGGCATTTGAGTGGGTCAGCGAACTGTCAGTAGAGGACTTCGTGTCTGGCTTTGGTTTAGGTTCTTAAAATGTTTATTGAATATCATTAGAAGAAGACAGAGACATCCATTGTAGTCCACTGATTGTTCTCCATTGGTCTTCTGCGGCCTTTAATTGTCATTCGATACTTGAGTGCACGGATCTCCGATTGATCCCCTATTGCTTGGTCCTAAAGCTGAGCGATGGTGACTATTTTCTTTTTCATTGTCTACAGAGAGAACCATCTGGCATCGAGTTCGCCGCATCAAGTCTTCAGCTTTTCTGCCCGCGTCCATAGAGTTTCGTTCAGTCGCATGGACGCTTTCAGGTTCAATCGAAATCATGCGGCTATTCGTTTGACTAAAATTTATTATATAGTTTTGAATAATGCTAGTTCTTCATTGTTCGATATATTAATATTTTGAAAATTTTAAATTAATTCTATTTAACAAATTTAAAACATATAGACGCATTAAACGACGAGTTTTTTCATCTATCTGTGGGTTTTTTCCCAACACAATGAAATTTTGAAATGATTTTCTTAAGGAAAATTGAAGATCTTAAAATTCTTTATATTTTGAAAAAATAATTTTTAAAAATTTCAAGTAATCTTCTTCTAGCTAAATTTTTCTTGTGAAAAATTTAAATTTTCCCAACAGAATTTTCTCGGAAATATCGAAGTTTTCGTCAGCTCAAATGTACACGTCAACAATATCCATATTTTTGCCGAAACAAATTCTCAGAAATCCTAAACTCTCGCACTATAGTGCAATGAATCGTAACACAAAAATCCTCTTTCTTAGCACAATTTCAAACTTTTATTGTGCAAAAAATTCGTGGAACCTAGAGTAGAATGGTTATAGTAAGAAAAAAATATGGCTCTGGTTATTGTAAAAAAAATCATCTTGGTCCAGTGTGCTGACAGCTCCCTCCTGTTGATTGTCTAATTTAATTATTTTGTTTTTGAAAATTTGTAAAAGCGAGTATTTTATAAAAAGCAGGAAATTTTCTGTCTAGTTACTGATAAAATTTAGAATAGATTTATTCAAACAATATTCAATTTCAATATACAACTTTGTTATTATTATTGTTCTATTATTATAGTATTTTCACTCAATTACTCCCGATATCTTTTACCAAATAATCTTGACGTAAATTTAGATTAGAATTTGTTTTTCAAGTTCAAAGCCGATTGAGCCTGCCGGCTGATCAAACAAACAAACAATTAGTAAAGGTTGCTGGCACGCTGCAATCAAACTGTGAAGCAATTGCAGGCCACAGAATTTCAATTGACATTTTTCATAAATATTCATTAAGTTTTATTCGATTAATAAAACAACTTTCAAATATTTATCCATGAATATTTCCAAAGATCGAATGCTACAAGTGAAAAAATATGTGGAATTGTATAAGAAGTCTTGGAAAATCCTTTGCTTGTATCGATTAAAAAATGGTGCCATCAATTGTTACTGCCAGTATTGCATTTGTCTACAAACGAATTCCAAAATGGATTTCATGTCGAGCAGATTCGTTTTGATTTTCCAAAAATATTTCAAAACCTTCCACGACATCTATGTGGCATTGATACACGACAAACAAGGAAATGAGCATTTCTTCCCATTGACGAGGAAAATGTTGTCGACTGTTAAGTCAAATGAAGAACTTCAACTTTATATTGATTGTCCGATTTGTAATTATTATTGAAATTATTATAAACAAAAAATTATTATATCAATTAAATTTTTTAAATTTAAATAAATCATTGAGATGAAAAATTGGAATATCGGACTTTGCGGATGCTTCAGTGATATTAGTTAGTAAATTTTATGTGTTTTATATTTCAATTTATTTATTTTAAATTTTGTTATTATATTTATTATGTCTATTAGGATAAAATACTTATTTCAAGTCTCATGTCAATCATGGATATAGAGAGGTATTTGACAAAAGTTTTCCTTTGGATTGGTATAAATAAACCCATTGACATCGTTTCACAACAATTTGTAAGAATAAGTCAATACCAATATATTCATATTAGTACTCATATTTTAGCGTCGGTTATTAAAATTATTTTAATTGTCTGCCAAAGTAATGATGAACTGTAAAAATAAGTCTAAATCACAAAAGTAACAACGATAAGCAAATTCGTGCCAATAGGACGGAAAACGGGCATGACGAGTCCGGAATTGTCTCCAATCGCATCCACTAATTCGCAATGTTCTGTGTATTGACTTCGGCTATAGTAAACTTGTCGGGGTACATAAATAAATAAATTAATAATTAAATAAAATATCTGTTTAACGTATCCTTCGTACGTTCAAGCCGCATGTTTTCTCCACATCTTTCACAAGTTAAGTTTCTTCTGATTAAATTCTTTGAAAAAAACCATTATACTACTTTCAAATCATCTGTTATTATTTATTTTTTATGATACCCCCGAGAAGTTTACTATAGCCTGAACTTCTGCATTGTTCGGGTTAACAATGTTGTGTTGGTGGACAATAACTGAATTTTGATATATTCCACATATCCTGCCGACTTTTGAATAAGCTATGATGTGAGAACCTGGCAAAATATGCTGCTGTATGCAAGCCTGTAAAGTTGCTGCATTTCTGTTTGGGACATCAACCAGAAAACAATTTTTACTTTCTCGTTCGCTACAAATATTCAATCTGATTATGTGGCATGTACATGCTAGGCTTGCCAGAATTTTCAAAACTTAAATAGGGACAGTACAAAACATTTTTTTAATATTTAATATATTAATTTATTATGCTTATAAACATAAACTAAATTTAATAGGAACATAAATTCAAATTCATTTCATTAACTTTATAGAAAAATTCATTTAAGCTAACATCACATGGAATGACTAATTTTGATATTATACTTACTACGTAAACTATAAACAATTTAATTTAAATATCCGAACTGTTAACCAAACAGTTGTGCATGCATAAAACAAACACCGAACCGACACAACTTCTATGATATTAAAAATTAAAACTGTTGGGCTAGAACTGATTCCTAGACCCATAAATCTTGTAAATGTGACAAAATGTGGTGGTACCTAACAGGCACACACAGCAATAGGTTTAGTTAAATAACAAACATCAAACATCAAATAAACAATAATAACTAAGAAAAACTAACAGAAAATAAAAACATCTGAATTAAAAATAAAATCTAACAAATGCAAGAAGTATTGCAAGAAAATTAACTCAAACATAACAGAGAAACAAAAATACAAAAAACAGACTCGAATAAAGTCGAAAGATAGTAGAAATGCTAAATTCTAGATAAAATTCCAGAACAATCCATAAAAATGGCGAAATCCATCATCGAAGCCATTCAAGTCAATAAAACTTAATGAAAATATATAAATTAAGTTTAAAAATAAAAATTCGGAAAAAGAAATTAGTAAAAACAATAATAAAATTTTATATGGAATGTTCTGGAAATGCCCAAATCCATCATGGAGGCAAATTTAACAAAAATAATTAAAATAAAAATAAAAATTATCGCACTAAAATTGCCATTAAAATCATCAAAAATGTAAAATAGAAAATTCTAGAATTAAAGGGAATTCAAGTTTGTTTTACTGCATCAACGCGCACACACGTATTTGCACACACAAAATAGGTGTATATATAGCTACATTTTAGTCACAAAAACACTCTTTATGCCAAAATATTTTTGTTACGGTTATTTTGTGTAATCAACGGAAACATTCAGTAAGAACATTTTATTGTTGGGTTATGATATTACTATGATACATTCTTATTAATATAATTATGATGAATAATTTTTGAAGTTTTGCTTCTATTTAGCGTGTAGGAGGGTTCAAAATCGAATTGAATATTCTTCGATTTTGATCCACCCTGCATCTAATCTATTAAATTCAACGTCATTGATTACACAGCCTTGACGTATGCAGGCCACTGCCTGGCACGCATTTATTGGTATCTATATGTTGCAGGGTCGTCGGAGGTCGTACCGACTCAGTGGTATATGCCACTGCTTTTGTCGATAATTCCTTCTGGTACGGTGGAGTTCTCAGAACTCGTTATCATTATTATTCATATTCAGTTAGTACATTACCGATTTACATAAAATTAAGGCTTGTCTTAGTGGACCCCGTGCGGCCACGTAAGCAAGCAACTTTCTATAAATTGACTCTTTAGATGCATAATTCACATAGTAATGTCTACATTAAATATCTACAGCAACACATTACCTTAGGATATTATAAACGGAGTAAAGCTCCAGACTCAAATTAATCACAGCATTAGCTGTAGAATAATGAATAATTTGTGATTTACAATTTAAGCTGTAGTACATTGATCTCATAACTTATGGTATTTTCATTATCAATTAACAAAATTATTATAAAACTTTATATCTAGGGTAAAATGTTTGATTACCTGTAACCCACCAAAACCTTTTTTTCATATTTCAGCAGGGTTCATGCAGATTTTTAAGTTTGTTTCCGTTCAAAAATTATTTGATTATGTATTTCATAAATTTAATTTGGTTTTTTATAATAAATCTAAATCGGGACTTTTGGCCGTCGCCAAGACTTTTTAGGGGACACTCGAAAACATCTCTGAAAATGGGACATTCCCGATTAATCAGGACGTTTGGCAACGCTAGTACATTCCCAAAAGTACATCATAATAATAACTTGCCTCAGTTCTTATTATCTACACTCAAATTCTCTGTACATATCGGTTGAGTGTACATGGTTGTTTACAACGTTCGCAATTTATTGAGTTTTAGAGCAAGCGCCTTTGTAGGCACATACCATAACTGCAAATCTATCTATTAAATGTTGTCCCAATTTAACCAATACCAAATTGGTTCATTTTTATGTCCTGGTAATATTTGAAAGTTGTAGACATGCGTTTTGTATCTGTGGCGCGAAGAGATGTCTTTTCAGCAGTGAAAGTTGTCCATGTGATCGTGGCTCAACAAGATCGTTGCAAATGATTAATGGAAGTTTATCAAAACGATTGGAAATCAACGATTCAATTTCTGCAAATCATGAAATGACAGAAGAGGAACTCCAAGAGATGTTTATGAAATTTCCCCAAAGCGATAAAAAGATAAACTTGCTAACTTATGGATATGATATTCTTTTCAATCGAGCTCTTAAAAAGATCAACACAACTCCAATGTTTATTAGCCGAAGTGTTGAACAATTATCCAATGTTTCAAATTCAATTATGGCTCAATCTCAAGTTATTGGACACCGATAAATGGTTTTGTACAAATAAAGCTTGTGATATTAATTACAATGAAATTTTTCTGATGTGTCTTAAATTTAAACAATAATCATTAGACTAAAATTTTCAACACGTAAAATGCAGCGACGGCCGTTGCAACTAATAAGTTCGATGTTGTTTTGCATGAAAATGAATTATTACCCTATTTACACCCAATTCCGAAATTTAATAACCTCTATAATTCACGTTGGTGTGCACACCAGTTGAGATGAGTCATCATTTACATGAAAATGAGGTTACTCAAATTCATTTATTCAATTTATTAAAAATGGTTTTCAGGTATTTTTTTTAATTTCAAGTAACTTTTAAGACTTGAATTTTGATTTTATATAATTATGAGATCATTATTCAAGTTCTTAATATTACTGTTAGTCAGCATTTATAATATAACATTGATAATTAAATTTCAGGTGTTTATAGGAATTTTATGATATTTTATGCCTTTATCTGGAATTATTTCGTTAAAATGTAAGTTAGATATATTTTTAACTAAATGAATAAACTAATCACCGAAGACATTTATTTTTTTTAATGTAATTAA
>CAUHTR010001031.1:0-90000 GCA_959609185.1 Schmidtea polychroa | reverse complement strand
TTAAGCTCGAGCGTTATATTTACTCAATTGTCTCTCCAGTCGCAAATGGAATTGGTGCAGTTGTCGAATAAAATTGTCAAAATGTACAAATGCTTCGGTGGGGAATCATCATGTTGCAATGAGCTGATTTGTGGGGCAAGATGCTATTGAGAATATCTTTGTGGAAATCCTTTGGCTGTTTCAGATAGAATCTTTTCTGATTTCCAATATATTCTACTGAGTTAATCTTTATTTGGTAAGCCGGCAAATATATAAATATATATATATATATATATATAATGTTTCCCATAGATTATTTGTTTCCTTTGCCATACATTTCAATTGCATTTCTTTAAGTTTTTTGATTTTTATTATTAAATTTCGATTTTAATTAAATTTTATTAAATCAATAAAAATAAATTTTGGAAATATTTATATGATTGAAAAATATTAATTCGGATAGGCCATTTTTAATTGGGAATATTTGGACAGTTAAAATAATTTAAATCGAATTTAAAGAAAGATTTAAAGAAGGAATTAAATTTGACAAATTATCCATAAATAGAATAGTTGCTGAAGACCAGCAAAATGTTATCTAGGGTTGCCAAATCGAGATTTGCACTGAAGGTGCCTACTATTCATGAGTTGCACAAGCAATCTAATCTTTTATCAGTTTCACTATTGATCGATTATTTTTTCATCAATTGTGATCATAAATCTTTTTTTATTTTTAATTATTTTATATAAATTTTCTTTGCGGCTTTTTTGTTTTTGAAAAATAATGTAGAAAATATTTATAGAAATAAGAATAAAGGACAACTAAAGTTAGGAAAAGTGTCAACACTAGATCAATCGATAAAAAACCTCGATTTTTTATTCTTCCCTTAGATATTACTTACTAAAAATTTAAATTAATAAGTAATATATATTAATTAATTTTTAACTTATACTATATACATGATTTTGACACTGAATTAAGCAGCATATTTCAAGTTCACTGGTGTCTCAAATAATCGGGATTGTCACCAGGTTTAAGCTCCGTGTCCCAGTGTCCCGACCTATATATTGAAAATTATTATTTTTTGAAAAAAATAGAAAATATTGATTGATAGTCCTGCAAAAATGTGAATATTAAATTGTAAAAAGATCAGTGATTAAAAAGATAAAGAGATTTTCTCCTGCAAAATGAAATGTTTTCAATGTATAATCTAATGCAAACATCAATAGTGCTTACATCAATTTTATGGCACAAAGATGATTTTAGTTCTGGTTCAGGGGTTTCAATTCCGTATGGTATTCAGTTTTTGGGCATAAGCGGATATTTTACCCTATTTTATAAATTTGTTTTCATTATGTTTAGGTAGATATGAGCCCACGGTGTCACCATCAGTTACCGCGCACTGGTTGGCAACACAGACCCCTTCCCCCTCGCCTTCAAGGTCAAGTCGTAATTATTGACTAAAAATTATTTTTATTGATTCAAAAGTGCATTTATTGGTTTTTAAGTGCAATTTTATTTAAAAAGAAATTCAAGTATTTATTAAAACGTGCAAATATTGATTTTAAAATCAAAATTTGACTTTTTAATGAATTTTTTTATTATAAATGTTATTATAATGTCACTTAGATGAGGTAATAATAATAATTTTGTTGGGGTTCGATGTAATAGGCACAAAATGAAGTGAAAATTAATAAAAGCATTAAATTCACAATAATAATTGAAGTACAAAAGTATTAATTAAAAATCAAAAGAAATTAAAAAAAACTGATATGGGCGAATGTCATACAATGAGACGAGTTCAAATATTATAAAATCAATGGGGGCAGGGTCTCCAGAATGAAATATTTACAAAAACCTAAAATTAATTATCTAATGGAAAACACGAGCAGAATAACAAAATTATTTAATTAAGTCACGCAAATTTGAGGAATGGGGAAAACCAGAGAGAAAAGACTAAATTAAATTCGGGTAAGTTTATAAAAATAAATGAATTTTTTGTAAACCTAAAAGCTCCAAATTGAAAACAAATTAGGTAAATATGGGGAAGTCTAGCTTGAAAATGCTAAAAATGACAAAATCAATTTGATTGAGAAAGAATTTAATTATATGATAAGTATAAAAATTGCAGCCAAGTCAACATAATTGCCAATTGGTCAAAGAAAGAAGCTTGGTAATTGGAAACGATTTTAAATTTAGTAATAACCAAATCGAGTTGAGTCTTAGGGTAACTGAAATGGA
Organism: Schmidtea polychroa; assembly: GCA_959609185.1. Taxonomy (NCBI): domain Eukaryota; kingdom Metazoa; phylum Platyhelminthes; order Tricladida; family Dugesiidae; genus Schmidtea; species Schmidtea polychroa. The sequence continues at coordinate 87,782 of CAUHTR010001031.1, read as the reverse complement.
CATCTCCCATTGGAAGACACATTCCTATACCAGACTAAAAGTGTTATTGACAATTGTGTAGAATAAAGTGTTACGTAAAGTGGTGCAAAGTGAAATTTTTGTATTAAAGTGTGTGGCTAATAAAATTACTTGTGGTAATTTCGAATAAATATTATTGTGTTGGATTGTTCGATTTAAAAGGACATGAAGAAGTCAGACTTACATAATTACATAATAATTTAATTTGATATTTTAATCAAATTACAATGGAAAACTAGTTTCGAGCATATTTGGTTCTCGTAGGTGCCATGCCAGACTTCAAATTCTCCACAAAAATTTGGTGACAAGGATGATATGGGGATAAGCCTAGTTTGTGTTATCTAAAATGAATTTATAAATTTGATAAAAGCAGTACAACTGTTATCTACCGGTGGGGCCTTATTATGGATTTATTCGATTCTGGATCTGATTGCAAAGTGATGGAGTTTGATCCAAGGTTGAATCAAGTTTCTTGCATGTTACTCATGAGAGCTAAATAAGTTTTAAAATAGTATTCATCCGAAAAGGAAAACCATTTGATCTCAATAATGTATTATACACTTCAGACAAAATGACAATACTAACTAGATTGTTTTCCCTTTAATAGGATGTTCTTATCAATAATTTCTCATTGTGAAATTCCACATTAATGCAATTTTCTAAAGCAAACTAAATTATTATTTTAATGATAGGTCAGCTTTTTATTGATTTTCGCCATATCTAATTGGGGTTCATTAGTCTTTCTTCACTTGGCAGGCTGTAAACATACAAGCTTATTTATGGTTTTAATTAACTAATAATTTTTAAATAACATCCTAATCAAATTTCATATTTCATTTGCTACTCGCTTATCCTTTATTTTATTAAACTTCTCGAATTTTTAAAAATTATCTTTTTTCATGTGTTGTACAAAACCCTTTGCACCTCTTTTTATACAATACAAACAAATATTTATGAAATCAAATGTATGTTCGTCGGTTCATTCGGCTATCCGTTCGTCCCGCAACAAAGTAAAGCAATAAATTATCAACAAATTATGCATGTAATAAAAATAAAAAGTATATGTGAAATAGTTCTCAACAGAATTAGAAATGAAACTTAATTTTAATTAATAAATTTAAATAAAACAATTCAGATTCCAGTTTATTAACTAATAAGTCAAGTTAAAGTTGTGGAATCTCTTGAATTTTTACGAGTTCCGACTAGATTATGTCGGGGTTAGTACTAAAACCAATATATAAAAGGTAGGTGTAACAAATATTGTTAAAAAAATAAAAAGCTCCAAACAACAAAAGTACAAAATTGTTGGGCTGAAACCGAGAACTGAGAGTTTGTTTTAATCGATCGAAAATACCTAACACAAAAACCGCAAAGTTGAAAAAATTTATCACCAACGTTTAATATAAAATAAATTACATAACACATTAAGAATCAATAAACCCCGTATAATAGAATAAAGAGATAAATAAATTTAACAAAAAAATTGAACACTTAAAAATTTCGATAGAAAAATAATAAAATGTAAAATAGAATTATTTGAAAATTATTTAAACGATATAAAAATATAATCGTCAAAATAATAAAATTAGTTAACATTATGTAAATTGTTAAGTTTATAGAATTAAATGGTTAGAATTATGTAACTTAAAGAATAAAAGTGTTTAAATTAATAAAAATTAAAATAACTCAAATTATTTAAATTATAAAATTTATAAAATTAAATTATTAAAATTAATAAAAAAATAAATAATTAATTAATTGAATTAATGAAATTAAAAATAAATAATTGCACACACTCATGCATGTATGCAAAATTAATTCAAAATTTCTCACACTCTAATTGGACAGAGTGACAGAGAACGCATGAATGTGCATTCAAAATCAGTATAAATACTGATTACAAATTCATTTGAAACTAACTAGTTTTTCAACACCACAACTAGTCATTTCGGATAGTGTAACCATTACATTGACGGTAAACACTTGCTCTCATTTTTTCTCGATTTTATGCCATCGTGGATTGGACGGGGTAATTTTATTTTAATATGAAATTTTTATGTAATGATTTAAGCTAAATAAATTTTATATTCAATTTAGTTTAGTTATTTAATTGTTTAATTTTCATTTAATTTTTAAGTTCTGAATAATAATTTTTATTGGGTTCAATTGTTATGCTTATTATTTATGAAAAATAGTTACAGTGAAGCTGGGAAACAGTAGGCCACAGCTTAAGGGACACTAGTTGTTCCTATTGCGAGTAGGTCAGCTGGCTTTTCAGATTCACGCGGCTTGATCGGGCCATAATGTGGGGGCTTCTCCACTTGTCTGTAGCGTTAAGTATTTCTATTGGAGTATAAGTTAGAGTTAGAAATACAGGCAGATCCCTGCTCAAATCTTTTGAAGAATAATTTCAATATTATGGGAAGTGGGGATTAACTTGGAAATAAGTGCCGATCCCTGCTCAAATTTTTGGAAGATAGGTTAAATATTCATGAATATCAAGGCAAATACCTAGTAACATTTATTAATAGAAAAATAATGGCGCATCCCTACTCAAAATTTTAGAAGAGAAAAATTGGAAATATCCGTAATTGAGAACCACAAATAATCTAAAAACAGCATACGTAATGAATAATGACGTAAGACCTTCTATCGGCCGTCTAGAACCCGAAGAGAAAATACAATGGGGAGTAGTTTTTGTAATAGAGCTCACCTGCTCATTGTTTTTCACCTTTGTGTACAGTACCAACATGGTCGTCGCCATGGGTACACCAATGGTTTAAATTGCAATAGTCATGGAGGTGCTTAGGAAAGAGTCGAACGAATATCTATGATTACCTCTAATGTATTTTAAAATGTAAAAATGACACACCCCTAAGTAACCAACAAAATCAATTAAAATTTACTAAAAATCGAAAATCAATACGGAACTGAGGAAACCGTTGTGGTTGAAAGCCAAATTGAGAAATTATAATGAAAATTTAATAGGAGTTTCACAGGGAAAGTTACAACGAAAAAACAAATTAAATAAAGTTAATTAATCTGTAATGGGAAGTCTGAGCTAATGAGGAACTCAAAGTGCATTGAGACCTGACCGACTAGATAGTAAAGTGAACTCACTCGAGCCCCAACAAATTAAAATGATTTAACAACCCTCAAAATATTTACCCAAGATTCTCGAAAGCTAATCATTTCAATAATCCTATATTCTGTAGGCAATTGCCCTCTTAGAAAAGTTTAAAATAGAGCTCAAAAACAGACAATCCGCCAGTTTTCGAAGAAACAAGAAAAAAATTGAGTGAATAAGTAAGTCAGCGATCAGAAGATAAAATCTAGTAATTAAAAGCAATTTTAACTCTAGCACCCGAAAAGGTGATTGCCCATTGGGTTGTCTACCCTAGGGAGCAATATTTATTAGAGAGAAAGGTGCAAATCTAGTGACAAATTGAATTGTGATTGAAGTTTAATAAAGTTAATCCGTGGTGGTTTCGATTATTTGTTTAAATAAGAACACGAGTAGTCAGAGAAAACCGACTTGCAAAATATGGAATATTTTCTCTATATCTCAAGGGTTTTGGTACTTCATAAGCCCCTCCTTCCCCTTGATTGTAACTGTATAACTAATAAATGAGAAAGCAAATTATTATTTGTATTTATTGAAAGACCAACAATAAAGTATCAGTTTCCTTTAGTACTATTTTCTGGATTTTTTTCGCTTTCACTGTTTGTGTAATCTGAAATGTCGATTAAAACAAAATTAAATCTTATATAAGAAATCACCGTAATAAACACGACTAAAAGTGATTCCAGGACTTGCTTGATTGGAACTGTAATTTTGATTAAATTATTTCATAACAATAAGTCAACTCTAATCTACCTTCGACAGAAAATTCCATTGTTCAAGGTTGGATTGATTTCCGATTTGAAAAACGGAACCCTGGGTATTACATATAGGAAATAATTCCCGTTTCCATTGTTACCAAACACCTGATGAGCCGCCCAACAAATTGGACTCGCCTGGAAGAGATATTTCAAAAAAGAAAACTCTTTACAAATTTACTGTTGAATAAACTTTGAAGCCGACACAAATTGAGGATGAGTTGCAGGTCGTTGGGCAAGAAACACTCACAGGTCCTTCGGTTTGGGAATTCTGCAATTTTTCATTCGTTTCAAATGATTCACGACAATCGTCAATCTTCATTGTCGCTAAATTAATTACATTTCAATAGAAAATTAGTAATAAAAATAATGATATTACGGGAATATTGGCAGTTATGCATTACAGACAACCTGATGCTTGAGCCTTGCTCTTTGTCTGCATGCAGAACTAGTTTCAGTTCTTCAGCAGGCACCGGGTCAAATATTAAAACTTTATTTTCATTATTTGCAGAAAGACCGAGATTATATCCCTAGATCAAGTGATTTAGTAAAACAAACATTCAGAACCGAATATAACCAGCTCCCCTGTTGTTGGAACTGCTACAAGATTCCAAGGACCTTTTGATGAACCTTTCCATATTATTTCAATAGTTTTAATAACATCCTTTCCATCCTTTCCTGGTCTAATTAGTAAACCACAAACGTTACTATTATTTCGTGGCAAAATCACCTTTTTAAAATATATAAATAAAAGCATTAAAATACAAATTTCAAATGAATACGTTAAGAACAATTGGTGTTTCACTAGGCTTGAATGATATCCCATTTCCCGAATTGAACTTTCCATCATTCTGAATGTTGTCCACAGAGCTTGTAACTGATTCCCCATTGGTTTGGAATTTTAGATTTTCCTCGTAAAAATCCGCGCCTAAAAGTTATTCTCATCCAATCAAATTCCAGTAATTTTCTACCTGTCAAAATGAGATCTTTTGGAAGTCCAATTGACCGTTTTTCTCTCAATTCTCCCGACACGATTTGCCACAAATCCTGATCAGAATCTTTACAATTTATCCCAATTAAACCTTGAGAATAAAATTCAAAATTAATGATAAAAATACAAAATATTAACTCAGCGCAATAATTATTAGCAAAAGTTTCATTTTTGATTACTACTCATAAACAATAAACATTTTTCTGGAGCAACCTTTATACCATTTCTTACCTCCATCTGGTACATAATGTCCAGGTAACACGTGGAGACCTAACTTGATTTTTATTACAAAAATAATATTTTCCCACCAAAAATATTCTATAAATGGAACTTTGTTTTTTTTCTGGCGGTTTTATGATTGTTTACGTATGCGATCCTTATGGAGCTTTGACAGCCTTTTATTAATGCACTGTTACGTTTATTTATTTGTAAACAATAATTTATTATTATGAAATTTACTATTTTGTTTTGTTGAATGACTCTTAAATAATTTTTCTAGGGAAAAATTAAAAAATAAACGAAAACTTTCGAATTGAGTTGACGTTTGATGGCTATCGGTTTAAAATTTGTATTGGATATTTCACCCGCCATAAGGATAAAGTGTCGAAGCCTTTTTTTGGGATTCAAGAGTTAGAGTTGGGAGTAATTATTGTTTAATTAAAGCATAACGAAATATAAATTTGTCCTCGAACAAACATCACCCTAAAACATTATTTAGGGCATTTTTTCAGCTCCTCTACATCCACTCTCACTGTGTGATATCTTGAAAGAAACATTGAGGAGGATAATCTTTTTTTGTCATAAAAACACTCACCCGACGTGGTACCGCCAAACTTGTATTTTTTCGCCCCTATGAAAATGGTATTATGTGGTTAGAGTTTCATCTCTGCTACCGAAGTACAAATAGAGTTTCAAGTGTGCGTTGATTCAAAACCACCCACATTTTTCGAAGGTGCTAATTTTGTTGTTGTTTATGGTGGAAGCTTTGTGGTCAAACCAGTATATCATCTACCAATACCATTAGGCAAGACTATTCTTTAAATAATGGAGGAGTCGGGATAATACCTCTAAGGAAAAAAATAGGCAGATGCGACATAAAAATAAGAAATTAATATAATAATTTCAAGTCCACGGAGAATTCCTCAGTAAAAGTCATTGATGATAAATAAATTAATTAAAATATTTGTTGACGACTATAATTTTTTTTGTAGGTAATCACTAAACTCAATTCCACCCACTGTAATTACTTGGCACCATCGGATGTCTTTGCAAACTTTTAACCATGTTTACACCTCTTTGGTGAAAAAAAGGATTATATGAGTTGCTGATACGCATAGTTTGTAAAATATTAAATGTATTTATACACATTTCATAAGATTGTTATAACAAATTTTCATATAGGATATGATGAGATGTGGTAGTGGAGTGCCATGTTCTGATGAACTTGATAAAACTTCGGTGAAATTAGAAAATAATTTTAGAAAAATAATTGACGAATAAAACAAGAAAATTAAATAAGAATACAGAAATTGTTAGTAAAGTTATAGTTAAAAATATAGTTACCGTTTGAATCTATTTTGCACTTAAATTACCCAGCCATTTAGAAGACTTCAACTAAGGGCGCAATACCTCTCTATGCGTAAGTACAAAGAAGTTCTCAACCCCTTCCCCACGTTTGAAAAGCTAATTTACCCAGTCACAAGACATTAAAGATATTATTTTGCATATGCCTAATTTTGAATGTCAAGTTCGCTCATGTTAGGTTCGCTGGGTAAAAGATAGAACTAGAACAATACAAATATTTTGTACAAATAAACACTGGTTGCTAAATATAATTTCTGTTAAACGAGTGATTGTGCAATTTTCGAATTCTGCTCAATTTGTTTTCGTGTGTCTCTATTGATTGTGTCTCTTTTGAGTTTTCTTGGTGTCTGATTATTGTATCAAAATTTATATCGACTTTTGCGTCTAACTTGATCCTCCCTTAACTCAAAATTTAATCGCTATTTATATTAATGATTTATAACTTATTCTATAAATAGTAATTATTTAATTACTATTTTTACTTTTATATATTTATTTAAATACTATTTAAATATTTATAATTTATTTCTATTTATAGTGATTATTAAATACTATTAATAATTTATTTTGTTTGTTATTTAAAGCTTCCTTATTGTCTTTCTCCTAGTTCCTACTGAAACCCAACATTCAGTAAAATAGACAAAAGAACATTCAACTTTTAGTTTTTAACTATTTAAAAATTAAACCATAACAATACTACGCGAAAGCGAAAAATCCATCCATCAATATGTCTATCACCAATTCATACATTATGTTTTCATTACAAGTGTCCTAAAATCATCAATACATTTTCATGGTTCTAAGCACTATGATGCCTTTAAAATGACCTCAACTCATATCATCTTATTTCATTTTTATTTCACTTATCAATTTCATACTTTTCTTAAAGTTCATCGTTAATAAATAATCAAAGAAAGAAGGCAAAGTTTTAATAATAGAGAATCGCCAAACATGTATATTAAAATATAGCATTGCTATATATTTCAACCGTTTAAAAGTCTTCTTCAGGCTAGGAATAAAATTAATGACAACTAAATAAAAATAAGAATATTCAAACAAATTAACAAGTAATAATCGTAATAAAATTGTATCAAACTAAAAAATATTTAAAACAAATTTTCTTACTTTTGAAAATAAAAAATATATTTTTAATCATATAAAATTCATTTTAATTTTAAAAAAATGCACAAATTGTTAACATTCTCATACAAAAATTTGCATAGAAAAGATTTAACAAACAAAAACATCACAAATAATAAATATACCAGTTAAATTCTTTAAATACATTCAAAATCCCTGTAGACAGGGCACTTTGAATATTAATTATAGGATTTAAAGATATATTTAGCAACGGCTCATACATTACTCGTTCCCAGTAATTACTCAAATTTTTTGACAAAATCTTAAAATCAGAAATACTTATCTTTTTACTGGTACACTTAATAAAATAATCACTAATGTGGGTCAATCCCGGACTAGGATCCCGGACTAACACTGAGAACAATTGCAGAGTTATCAGACTTAATTCAAGCCACAAAATCAGTTTGGAATATATAAACGTCTGTCTGTATGATTGAAATTCACAATGAAGTAATTTATGATCTCTTAAGTAAATGTATTTCCTCGGTTCGTCTCAGTGACGATGGCTACGATGTTGGACTGATAGATATCAACGAAAAGCAAGCGGCCACTGAACAGGATCTATTATTTTGGATAGCAAAAGGCCACAAAAGACGAAAAATGGCAGCCACAAAATTAAACCTTCAATCATCCCGGTCACATTTGACCTCCAGGACAATAATCACCATTAATGCTCTCCAGGACAATAATCACCATTAATACCCTCCAGGTCAATAATCACCATTAATGCCCTCCTGGACAATAATCACCATTAATGCCTCCCTGGACAATAATCATCATTAATACCCTTCTGGACAATAATCACCATTAATGCCCCCTGGACAATAATCATCATTAATACCCTCCTGGACAATAATCACCATTAATGCCTCCTGTACAAATATTCACCATTAATGCCTCCTGTACAAATATTCACCATTAATGCCTCCTGTACAAATATTCACCATTAATGCCTCCTGTACAAATATTCACCATTAATGCCTCCTGGACAATAATCACCAATAATGCCCTCCAGGACAATAATCACCAATAATGCCCTCCAGGACAATAATCACCAATAATTAATAGCATCAATCTCTAGATTCCTATTGCTGACACCAAAACCCCCATTACTATCACTACCAATATCATTACCATCATTAACAGGATCATTTATTATTGAATATTCGGTGCGTATATTGAATCGCGACATTCCCAATGTGTAAACGCTCAATTGAGATTTCTAGAATTAATCGCCGTCTTAATCACCCACTGAAAGTCGATTGCATAATTGAGATTAGTCAGTGATTCTAATATTAATATTTCATTTGAGCACGACGTAGATGATGATGATGATGATGATGATGATGATGATGATGATGATGATCATCATCATCATCATCATCATCATCATCATCATCATCATCATCATCATCATCATCATCATCATCATCATCATCATCATCATCATCATCATCTATCAGCTGCTGGCACAGCTCCAGCATGTGATGACCAGATTTCCATTATTAGTCAAATAATGTTGCCAAAAATAAATCATCAATTAATCACTAATTAAGATCAATTTTTGCACAGACATTTCAATAAATTCTAGAAATCAATAATGGTAGAATGTTAGATGAATATTGTCATATATTTCAATCACTATTTTGCACTCAGCATTTACTCATCATTTATTGATCTTTGTGAGATATTCACTGATGATTATTGTATGGCTAGGATGGCCAGATAGGAGGGAGGGAGACAGGGAGGGAGGATAGTTACGTATTTGTCATTGCAGTTGAAGGTTGTGCTCAGTAATTAGGCAGACTGAAGGTTTGGGGTAACACCATTAATGTATCCAGCAAATATCCATAAATTTGATTCAATTAGAGTGTAAAGTGCTATTTTCCTGAGATCATACACAAGTGCACAATTTAATCTTATATAGAATATTGATTTATTTATAATAAGAGATTCCCGGACATTAAAATCTAAAAAGTCTCACAATTCCAAAAGATTTGTATTTTCCTGAGCCGTTGTTGTTTCTTTGGTCAATTACTCTCAGCTGTTTAATTTTTATACTAATAATATTTTATCTTAGTATCAATTGCAAAGTTTTATTTACGCTAGGCCACATTTACTGTGGTATTTCATACAGTTATGAAAATTTGCATAAATAAACCATATGATTAACTATTCTAAAAATAAAATGCAAATTCTAAATTCTATTTCTTTCAACAAAAACAAATTATACAAACAAATTAATTTATTTTTATGGCTTATAAAATAATTTAATTAAATTAAATTATCACTTAAAATCAATTTCCCGAGATATTCAAGAATCTTTATTCATATGCTTGATATCTTCAATATGTTTCGTCATGTTCACAGGACTTTTATTATTCTTCCTTTGAGGCTTTACTCACATTTTCCACTTCTTCAGCCATGCTTTTATTTTCATCAAAGCAAAGGTATTTGTAAGCGGTTTGTAGAAGTGGTGTTTTTTTCTGTTTTTCTTCTGCATTTTCAGTTTTTATTTTTCGGCAGATCGCAAATCGGGAAGAAAACTGCAATCTATGATTGTCAGAAATTTCTTTTGAATGAATTTCATCACTTCGATGATAAACACTTTTCTAAAAATCATATATCTTTAAATTTCATTTACTAAACTTGACTAGTTGATAATCAACCGATTGGCTTTTGTCGGAATTCTTTTTTGATTGAATCTTCAACTAAACTGTAAAATATTACATTCTTTCTTGCTGAAATGTACGAGATTCCAGCCTTTATTTCGTATTCCATGATTAATTCCTTTTACTAACATTCCAGAGGACGCTTAGTTGATATCTTTCATAAGTTAAAGCATTATGAACCTAATTCACTACTGATTTCCTGTATGACATTATTTCCAGTTTTTCTATCCACCAATTTGAATATCGCTTCAAGTTTACAAATTCTATATCATTGTTCTTATATCATTGTTTCTTCTCACCCAACATTGGAATCCTTCCTTTACTATCCCATAATTGATCTAACTGCGTGTGTGCATTAATAAGAGTAACAACGAATCCTCAGCAATACATTAAGATTTATTGATCAGTACAATTACAATCTAATCTCCACTCTACTCATTACATCTATATAGACAATGCTTATTACAACATTTAATGAAAATTAAAATTTACTGACTGTTTTATTTCGGTTTCAATATCTTTGGATTTAAAGTTTCGCTTCTTTTAATTCACAAATAAAACTCCTGCAATAATAATTACTGTCTGATTTCTCCCATTAATGTTTCCTCTTCTGCTTATATAGTTTTCCAGAATATATTTCGACAAATCGTAAATTTGCTGTTAAAAACAACCCAATTAAACTTCAGCACTCATTTAGCACTTATTTTTGCCATGCGTTATATTTATGAGCAATTTAACAATAAAATTAAAATTTTATTGGTTGTTTTAATATTGCTTGAAACAATAATTTATTTAAATTTGAATTTGTAAACGTTTTTTCTATATACAGTTATTATTATTATTATTATTATTATTATTATTATTATTATTATTATTATTATTATTATTATTATTAATATTATTATTTCAGAAAAATAATAGTCAATATCCAGTTGGGAAAACAGAGATTTGAAGAAGTGATGCCTCAGTTACCATCGGAAAATGATCAAACTGTTTTGGAATTGCGACTGAATTGTTCAAATTTAAATAATACTCTGGAACAGAGAAATCAGACGATTTCCAATCTTAAGGAAGAAATCAAAAGTTTAAAGGAGATTTTTACAAACAAAGAAAAGAATCTAAAGCTCTCTCATGACCATGAAATGGAACAGCTCAAAATCTCTCTGGCTGATGAACAGTCGCGAGTACTAGCCAGCAATAATCAGCTCAAGAGTCAGGTAATGATATGACATCATTATATGTATAAATTTATCCCAGTACACTTTGTTCTTATTGAAATCTTAAATAATCTAAGAAATCAAATAAGAAAAGAACATGTAGAATTGGTAATGTATGAAAATGGTATATATTGGTCAGAAGAGGTTATTAAATAAGTTCTTGCTTGCTTGATTATTTGCCACTAGGGCGCAAATTTTTCAATTAAGCATTAATACAATTTTCAACAGAAAAAAAATACAAATACTTTTAAAACATTTGAAATAATTATATTTTGTTTATATTTTTGATTCATTGAGATAGCACCATAATTTTTTTATAATGGCTTCACAGATTTAAGCATTCATTTTCATAATTAACGTAGTGTATCGGACGTTCCCTATTGCATTTAAAATGACGCAAAAGATTCTCGAGGGAAATTTTTTTGTTGTTGTCTAACTCCTCTATCCAGTTCTTTTCATAATAATTCTACTGTGTTGAAATATGGAAATTATTAGCTATTCCATAACTTTGCATAGAAGACTTCCCAATCTTGTTCAGTCTGTAACTCATTTTACAAAAGAAAAGTTCGACACCGTTCCTCAATTCCAAATATTTTGTATGTTTAATTGAAAAATAAATTAGTCACTACCACTTCAATTTCATGTTGGACAAATTTGATTCAAATTATTTTTCTTTATTTTTTCATTTCGCTCTTTAAATTTATTCGGTGCTCCAAATCACGTCATAAGTAACTACAAATTTGAAAATCTTGTTGTTCTAATACTCGCATATCATTTTTATAGATTTCAATTATATCTTTATTGCAAATTAGAACAATTTGCGCAAAATAATTTCTTTTCAGGTGGTATTACTTAGATTTTCAAAATACATTTATAAATTTCTTTTATTATTCTTCTATTTTGTGCAAAATCTCGACCTTTTCCCTTCTAAAACATCCTCAAATTGTCACAGAATCACTTACATGTTTCTTTTTTGTTACCAAACAATTTTTTGAAATTTCGAACAGTAGTAAAAGGGTTTAATATTATTATGGTTATTATATTTGATTGTATCACATATTTTAATAAAATCTATTTATCTAAAGAATATTTTTCCATTGATCAGTGATCCGATCTCTATATGTACTAGCTATATTAATTGAGTAATTAATAATAACCTCATTATATTGATTGTACAAAGATTGAATCTATTCATCAGTCAATTTTCTATTTGATAAGTGTTTAATTTTTTTTATCTTTTAGTTATTTTTCTATTGCGACAATAATTTTCTTTAAAAAGTCGTGATATGCTTTCGACAAAACAATGCATTCCAACGGAAGTCTAATGGAGATTATGCGTATCTATTAAGCTCCAATAAATTTTAAATAATCTAATATCAATATTATCTATTGTTTCGCCGATAAACTAGTACTCATTTTGGATTAGTTAAATATTTAATTCTTTTAATTAACATAAATGATATTACTAATGTTTGGTACTTAATTAATAATCATTAAAAGTAAACTGTTAACTATTTAACTCGTGTTCTTATATTAGGGAAGTGAATAACAAAACCACCCAACGTATTTTGAAATAAAATGATATGACAGTTAATTTCTTTACCAATGAAATCATTTTAACACTGTTTAATATAACATCAGAACTCTGCACAAAAATAGTAAAACATTTCTCTTGATTCAATTTAAATTTTCCTGTTAAATTTTCTTACTAATTTTTCCCAATAATTAAACTATTCCTATTAACCGATTCTCATTTTTTTCTTTCACTTTCTAATTCAAAAGCCGAGTTTTTGATTTGGCTTCTTTTGTATGCTGTTATTACTTCTTAATTTGTTTAAGATGGAGCCGTCTCATACAATATCTTTTGCAAATCTACCGGTTATCATCTAAAAAAATAATCATTAAATATAATATATATTTCCTATCTACCATTAATCATCTTATCATAATGACTCCGTAATTCATTTTTTTTGTAAATACCAATCGGTTGTTTAACGAATTCGTTGTCTTAGTACAGTTTTGCAACTATTGTAAAGGCTGAATAGTATGTTACTAGGTTATACTCTTATTCTGAATTTGGATATTCCAGCAAAGTTTTCTTTAAGCTTTAACTTTTTCTAAGTTTTTTAATCAAGAAATTTGGCTTTGCCTGTTGTTGGGAAATGCTGATATTATGAGAGGCGTTTTGAAAGAATATTTAAAAGACTATTATTTAAACCTAAAATGAATCGAACAAAGAAAACTCCAAAAAATCTAAAAAACAAATTAATTAATAAAATTACACATTAAAATTATATTTCAACCATTCCTCGCGTCTGTGTGCCTGACTCAGAAACCACTACAGCCTTGCACACATAGTCAGATGGAGAAGTTATTCCTCCTAATTGCATACTTCATAATTTTTTTATTAAAACTTTAATCATTAGTTCTCCATCTCCAAATTCACGCTACTTATTTTATTCTTTCCTAACAACGCTTTCATCTTTGTTTTTTAATGTTTCTTTGAATATATTGCTGCTACTTTCTTTTTATTTCAGATTGTTTTACTTTTAATAACATTAATATTTTTATTTGAGCAAAACTTAGTATTGCTTTCCTGACCATCCTCATTTATCTCGTTATAAATTTTAATAATATTTTCGACAAAATATCTTTAACTGCCTCATCAAGAGCATGTGTTTAAAATGATTCTGAAAATTAATGTTTAAAAATATCTTTGAAATAAAAGTAATACAAAGTATGTAGGAGGGCAATCGAAAAATAATGTTTGTCTAAAAAATGATGACTGGTTAAAATTAAGTTACTGTAATTATGACTCATACTTGGTTAACTACAAAATATTCTCCGCCATGCCTATATGGGCGTTTACAGTCTCGCTTCCCATTACTACTATGGTTATATATTGGTTAAATCTTGCACTTTTAACGAATATAGCTTTTCTAAACTCAGTTACTTCATTATCAAAAATAATTTAGTACAAGCTAGTGTATCAAATTGTATAATTTGTTGTTGTTTAACGATGTTTCTACTCTACTTGTTTAGATGTTCATTTTCGTTCATCTCTCCTAAATACACAGTTTCTAATTTAGCCTGAAATGTTGCAAATGCTTCAGCTCTAGGTGAAATCCATTGATATGATTTATCACCAATATTTTCATTGTTCTGCCATATTTGTGAGATGTAATATATTCACTACATCTTTCTTCTCTATTATTTTTACGAGTTCTGTTATGGTCATGGCTCTAAAAATATTTCTATTCCAATGTCATTGCTGTCCTGATAAATTGTACATTTTTTCTAAAAATATAAATAATTTCAAATAAAGTAGCATAGATAAATAATATTTAGTAATAAAAGATTACATTCCAATAGTAATATGTATAAATTAGGGTTGTTAATATCGATTTTTGGCAAACCGATTATCGGTTGTAGAAATCTGATTTTAAACCGATTATCGTTTCTTATTGACCTTCATAGAAACAAATTATATTATAATGCAAGTTACTTTATGTGTTATCATTATTATATATCGTAACATCTATACACGCAAGACAGTGTCAACACCAAATTGTTTACTTTCTACTTAGAGATTTAACTAGACACAGTATTATCGATTATCGTTTTCAAAACAGATAATCGAATTTTCGTTTAATGACCGTAGTATAAACAAATTTATTAATTGTTTTAGTATGGTAAACATCTTTACATTAATCGAAATTTTTGAGCACAAATGAAAGAACGATGAAACTACACTTATAAAATGATATTTCAGTATACATTTTACTCCTATTTAAAACATAAACAGAGTATTATTTATATATACACGAATTAGAGACCTCGTTAAATCATGTTCAGTGGAACCGTAGTAAAATGGTTTAATATTATTATGGTTATTATTAAGGTGACCCAAAATTGGCATAAAAATGCCACTATATTTTTGACAAATTGGCATTTTATGGCAAATTTAATGATTTTAATTAAATTTTAACTAAATGATAGAGTTAAAAATTCATTACGGATAAATGGTCATTACTGTTTTAATAATAAATATTCTTTGGTTAATTCGACATATCACTCTACTTGAAAAATAAAAATCACAAATTAAATATTGTATTTTTTGATATAATATTCGAAATTTGATATATTCGAATGTTAATTAGAAGTTAATTTATTTTTAATAATGATTGAGATACGTAAATTAACATAAATCATGTTTTTTAAAAATTAAAAAATGGCATTTGGGTCACCTTGTTATTATATTTGATTATATATGTTAAATCATATAATTTAATAAAATCTAAATTTTGATGCGTACCTTTTATTTAGTAAATTTTATAACGAACTTTCATTTTTCTTATTTAATAAGCTTCTCTAATTCATTATTTTGATACTTATCTTTTGAACTGCTTGCTTTTATGCAAATAGTACAAAAACATTCTGGAACTAACATAGGTTGCATGCATTTTTTTAATAATTTTGCTGATATAAAATAAAAAAATCACTAATCTGTAAAAGACAATTGATTGTGACATTTAAATTCCAGTAGGCCTTCCTCCTGACTTATAATACGAACATTAATATTTACTAAAATTATTATTGAAGCTCCAAATTTTAAACTTTATACTCTAAGTCAGACTTCGGCTGCAAATACCATTAATAACACTAAAAATAAAACTTAATGAAGCTATTAATTTATAATAATTCATAAAATTATTCTCAAACAATCTCTAATCATTCTGTTAGTGCTGTTGCTTTTAATTTTCAATGTGCTCTTGTACCAGTGTTGCACTTGTACCACGGTAATTTTAAGTCTAAAGCACGTGGTAACTCGCTTTTCTGATATCTATAAAACAGGCAGTGCTACCGTTTCAGTACAATTGTACTGAATCCAGTACATTTTTACGAGATTCAATACGTACAGCAATGAGTACAGCATCTTTGAGAAACATAATTCTATCGATAGTATTTAATGGTATATCATTTTCAGCGTTTTTCGTGTTATTTTATCTATTGATTTTATTTCGTTTCCTGATACTCATCAATCGTAATTAATGTAATTAAATAATGTAAATAAACTCCATACTAAATTTTTTTATTATAAGTCGTTACCGAAGAAAATGGTGTATTGTTTAGTAAATTATAAGTAAATTAAAAGTATTTGTAAATTATTTAGATTATACAAATTTATTCTGGCAAATATATATGATAAATACGATTCATAAAATTACAAAACCTTACAATTTTGTAAAGTTCCATTGTTCATTTATAACAATTTGAAAATTATCATTTTTATTAACATTATAATTGGACTTTTGTAAGTTATAGTTTCTTTCATAAAAAATTAATACTGGCAATATTAATCTCTGCTCATTAAGAATGCAAATACCAATAAAATCTTGATTTAGAAATATTCTTTAAAATCAAAATAATTAACCATTCACAAACAAACCCATATTATAAAATTTCAATTTGAAAACATGAACATACAGAAATGAAATTTCCCTTCATGGAAATTTTCATCTTGATAGTCTCCGCGTGTATCAATATAACTCATTGTTAAAAGATTTAGAAATTAAAAAATTTTTTTGGAGCAATAAAGATAATTTCTGATGTGTTAATTCTAGTATTAAACAAAAGACATCTAAAAATGGGGAAAACTGTTTTAGTTAAATTCCACATGGTTATTGTGTTGAAACTATGGTATTACAATCAAAAGTCTCTAACAATGAGCCCATTTTATTATCAACACAATTGTAACTTTTTTTCACCTGGCACAATGATTAATTATTTCACGAATACTGATTGTTAAACTCTTTGGGATAAATAATATATTAAATATTATTAATGAACATGCGATTAATAGTTTCATTCAAACTTCGATGCCGCAGATTTTAAATGCATAACTGAGTCTATACTTCGCTTTTTTTGCTTTTAATTAAATAAAATCAATTTTAACAAGACTTTATTTTAATTCGCCCTTGTTTTCTCATATTTATAACCTATTCAAACCCGTATTTCCCAAAATCTTTCTATCAAAACTATTTTCAACATTTGCTTTTATAGTTTCTAGTTAGTGTTTTTGATTGCACTTTGCACGACATTATTTTTCCTCTGCTTCATTAAAAGAATGAATTTATGATAACATTCCCACTCAACATGCCAATTAATGATAATGAAGTCTATCGAAAATCTAATTTTGATTTAAGTATTCCATATTGAAATTTTTTGACTTGCACTAATTATTGATAGTATTTCACTTTATTTTTCTTTTATTGATTTTCCTTTGTTTCTCGTCGCCTTCGAATTATTTATTTGAATTTCACCTGTTCTTAATCAATGATGATGTTTCACTTATTTCACTTATTTATTGATTTCTGGATAAATTCAAGAAAACTGCATATATACCGAGTTCTAAAGAAAGAACGACGATTAAAAATATTGCATAGTTAGATTTTTAGTTACACTTTTTGGTATTCTTTCAGCATATTCTAATTTAGGATAATATATATTGATAATATACACCTTCAAATAACTAAAAGGGATGAAATAATAAAATATTAAAATCTAATTTATTAGAATGTATTAATAAAGACAATTATTTTTCTTAAATGCCCTTAGCATCAGAACTAAACCAGTATGAAAGTTTGATGACTAAGTAATAAATGTTGCAGTTATGCCGTATCCAATGTATCAAAATATTAGAGCAATATAAATATTTATATAAATATGAGACAACTCCATACTTTTTTACCACCAAAGCAAATTTTGTCCCTGTAGCACATTCAAATAAGTTTTTAAAAATATTTTTTGTTATTCTTGAGCTTACAAGAATCCCAAATTAGTCATCTTTTATAAATAACAAAACTAGTACTAATTAATGAAAATATAGTTTAACAGATGAAATTCGATAAAAAAAAGTTCTATATATATATGCATGTGACCAAGTGTAGCAACCTGATCTTAATATGTATCTTGGCATTGTTTATTTTCTGCTTTTAATGTTGATTATAAACTGAGGCTGTTATGGTTATAAGTTTTTTGGTGATCTAACTGAAAAATTCGTCCATTATCTACTAACATCGCCCGTCAATAAAGCACTTAATGGCAATTAAAATATTTTTGCGTCTCGTGTGCTTAAAATTTATTATTATTACTAGTTTTAACCCATGAAAAATCATGTGATGTACTGACACAATTTATAATAATATTTGCCATGAGTATGCTGGTTTGCAACTTAGCTATACTAGTAAGTGGTTATAATGATATTGCTATAAGCCAACTTCATCAAAAGTTACGGACGTACGCATTATGGTAAGTATATATGTTGAAAATTAAAATTTATTTTATAATAATAGATTACTGGAAGTATATAAGTAGTACATTCATAAATAAAAATTAAATAAAATCACTACTTTTATTTTAATATATATTTATAAAGTACGGAAGTACAATGGTAATCAGAGCCGGATGGTACTATTTTGGCGCCTGGAGCAAACTTCTTGAAAAGGCGCCTATATTGTTAAAGTCAAATTTGATGAAATAGCTGCAGATTTAAATAAAATCATACACTTTCTAATGAACTATTTATATATTTTTAGATTATTGTTATGTACAAAAAATAAATGATTTAATTAATTAATGGTACCCTGCGGACTTTAATTTCTGCAAAATCTTTTATTAAGACATCATAATCCAAAGACTCTGCGATGGCGCTTTCAATGGACATCAAAGACAAACCTACTAACCTTTCTTGTCCCATTGATGATCTTAAATAATTTTTAATTATTTTCAATTTAGAGAAACTACGTTCGCCAGAAGCAACCGATACAGGTAAAGTTAGCAAGATCCTTAAAGAAACGCATAAATTCGGAAATATAGTAGTCATATTATTCTTGGCTAAATAATTAAGTATTTCTATTGGGTACATATTAGATGGCAATAGTGCAGCCAAATTTATAATTTCTTCGCAAATTTCAATACCATCAATATCTGTATTTTCACCATCAGTTAATATTAACTGTAAATCCTTGCAATATTTTAATATTTCCGATTTATCTTTATATTTCAGTTCATAAATATTATATAAAAATTCGTAATATTCAGTATGTTTTTCCATTTGTTCAAACCTCTCGTTAATAGATGTAATGGCAGTGTCAAGAATGAAATTAAAAAAATTTATTTTGTAGTTAAGTTGCGGATCTAAAATAGGATCATCTGCAGATTCGTATTCAAATTGTTTATTTTTACGACGTATTCGAACAATTGGAACATTTGGAAAGCGTCCTTCAATTTCCATTGTTTCAGCTATTTTTTTTGCTTCATCAATAACTTTCAGGAAATTTTCATCTGATCGATAATCACGTAAAAAATTTAAAGCTACTTTTAAAGACCTATTACATGCCAATAAATTTACTTTCGGGTTTTGCATTATTTTTGAAATAATATTTATTTTCGATAAAATATCGTACCATAAAACCAGGCTGCAAATAAATTTGAAACAAGATATATGTTTTGCTAGTGCCTGGGCTTCGCATTTTGTTTGGCTATCACGGTTTTCATCTAAATGTATGTTGATTAGAGCATCATAAATAGACTCAAGTTGAAACCTAAGAGGTGTTACGGCAGAAATCCTGCTTTCCCACCTAGTTGAACATACAGATTTGATAGTAAGTTTTTTTACGTGCTGTTTTAGAACATCCCATCTACTAGTTGATGATGAAAAAAATACATATATTTGTTGAATAATATGAAAAAAGTTTGCCACTTCTCCAGAGGCAGATGCTGCATCGTTAACAACTATATTAAGCGAATGACAAGCACAAGGGATGAAAGTAGCGCGTGGATTAATTTCCATAATTCTCCTTTGAACACCTATTCTTTTGCCTTTCATATTAGCGCCATTATCATACCCTTGCCCTCTCATATCTTCAATGGGGATGTGGTTGGTATTTAATTCATGAAGAATTTTATTTGTTAAACCTTCGCCAGAGGTATTTATGACTGGAACAAATCCAATAAAATGTTCTCTGATTTCAAAGTCACCACTATTTAAATTTTGCATTACAAATCTTATAATGATTGACATTTGTTCCACGTGACTTTGATCAGGTGTGCAATCCACTATTATTGAATAATATTTATTTATTTTTATTAGGTCAATAATATGATTTTTAATTTTTTTTGAAATCAGTTCTATTAACTCATTTTGAATGGTATGACTTAAATAATGAATTTGCGTTTCTTTTGTAGAAATACTTTGCACATGATCTGCTGCTGTTTGATCAAATTTAGCCAATAATTCAAACAGTTTTAAGAAATTACCATTCTGACGATCATTAATATTTTCGTTTGAACCTCGTATTGCTAATGATTGCGTTGCAAGAAACTGTATAATTGAAATAATACGTTTCAATATTTTTTGCCATTTATTAACTTGCATATTTTTTGCGCGCTGTAAAGCAGCATCAACAGTATTTTCGGTTTTAAGTCGTGAATCTAACTCTTTCCAGCTAATAATACTTTGAAAATGGGAATTAGATGACTCATGAGTTTTCAAAGCTCTTGACAAATGTGACCAATCTGAATAGCCGCATATTGCCCAGTTATGGTTAAGTTTTGAGAATAATTTACATCCAAAACAAAATACGGCATCTTGTGACGTGGAATAAATCAACCATGATCGTAAAATCTTTTCGCCATTAGGCAAGCACCGATTGTAGAAGGATGGTGAAAATTGTCTACCTTTATTGTTGATAGGAAAATCAAACTCTGTTATTTGTAATGTACCTTTTTTTATAAGTAGCTGTCGAAATTGATCTGTTATATTATTCCACTTAGCAGGATCTGAAGATATTTCATAAACAGTATCGTTTTCATATACATTTTCTTCATGGGTGCTAATTGGCACCGACGGCGGTGTATCAACTTCTGATTCTGATGTATCTGTCAACGGCGCTGGATCCAAATTAGATTCTGATGTTTCACTATTTTCGCTGGTATCAAAATTTATGCTTGCGTGAAAGGTAGCTCTTTTATTCGGTGGTTCATCATAATCGCCAACTGTGGACGTAATGTTTTTATCGACAATAGCACCAACATTAGACGTACCTGAAGTTGAAGGGACTTGCAATGGTGATTTTGTAAAAAAAGATTTCATCGTATTCATCTGCTTAGTACGTTCATTTTCTCTAGCTTCTCTTTGTTTTTTAAATTCCCAACCAGATTTTTTCTTATTACTTCCAACCATTTTTTAAAATTATGATAAGGCTTTAAAAAAAATTTTAAAAATAACAAACTAATAAAGAGGTCCAAAGTAAAATTAAAAACTTACTTCTCAATATCAATGATGAAAATAAATTATTTATCTGAATTTTAATTCAAATTGCAAATTAACACAATTAACACTGATATCTTTAATACAAATTAACACAATATTTAACTAAAATACTAATTAATACCAGATATAAAACTTTAAAAATACAAAAATTATATGAGAATTCTAAATACATACTTCTGTTATAACGTTATAAGAAACAAAAACCAAATCAGATCAGATTAAGAACAAAATGAAAATATTATTTGGTTTTTCCAATATTTTTGTAAAGCAACGCTTACTATGAATAAATTCGAAATTTCTATTAAAAAGTCTAAATTTGATTTTTCGCCAATAAAGAGACAGTTTCAAAGCAATGTGAAAAATTTGAATTTTGTTCAATAAAAATTTAACATTATTGTAATAATATATATATATATATATATATATATATATATATATATATATATATATATATATATATATATATATATATATATATATATATATATATATATATATATATATATATATATATATATATATATATATATATATATATATATATATATATATATATATATATATATATATATATATATATAGAGGAAAAGCGCTCAAAAATGCAAATTTATCAAAATATAGATTATTATGTAGAAATACGTGTTATAATAACAGTCAGTATGATAGTTTTGTTGAGAATAATTATTCTTCAATTTGATCGAAAAGGCGCCTTTTTTTCAGTGTGATTCTGGCGCCTGGTGCGGTCGCTCCCTCGCTCCACCCATAGATCATTTCAAAAATTACTTTATCACATTTATCTATTTTTAAATTGAAATCTCGTTTCAAATCTTCAATCTGTTTCGACTGTTTCGTATTTATATCTTGCAAACAAGAAATTTTCTTTGCTTGACTTTGGATTTGATACTTTAACATTTCGGTTTCATTGTAATACTTTTCACTAATTTCTTTCAGGTTAGAAATTGTATTAACTTGAATATCCATTTTCGACTTTAATGATTTGAGTTGTTTGTTCTGTGTAGACACAAGAGCGTTTAAATTTGAATATTCTTCAAATATATTGTCAATATATTCCTATAATTGGTAAATTTAAGTTATATATAAGAAAATTTTTTACTTTTATACTTTGATTTTCTGTTAACATAGAATTCAAAACTACACTGGCATTTGCAATGTCTTCGATTTGACTATCTACAACAACATCCATGACAAATTGATTTGAAAATTATATTCAAATTTAAATTTTTATCGGATAAGATTATTGGTAATTATATGTTAATTAGTGCATTCATTTTACTGACAATTGCCAGTCGATTAAAAAATTAACCTCTAACAATATAAAATCTATCAATTATCATTCTGATTCAATTAGAAATAAATAAATCTTTAAAATCGAAAATTAAAATTAATCTTACAACGCCAAATGCAAATTACATTGTAATCTAATTAATTTTAAATTTGATAGCAATCTTACTAATATCTTAATATTTAATTTTGTTTTCATCTTAAGTAGTTTTTTCATTTATTTAATGGTAGATTCTTAATATATTTCCCATCTCAAAAAATACCAGAATGTTACAATTAATTACAGTTTTCAATAAAATGTTTTCATCGCCAATAAATGTTCATAAAATTTAAATAATCCAGAATTGTATAAATCTGATGAAACTTGAAAAATTTAATATTGATTATCTGAACTTTCATCTTCTAAAGCATCTATTAATTTTCATTATCTAAAGTCATCAATTTAAAATTCTGCAATTTTATGATGAACTAATATATTAGTAGATAGAAGTGAGCTGTGAGAACTCACCCTCTGAGTAGGACAAGTAACACATTAAGCCAAATTTTTATTGCTTCTGATTCAGAACTCACAGTAACAACTCGAATTAAACAATCTTTTACAGCACCTCGTAACCATTGTGATTTTGACTAAAGTTGAACAGAATCACGTTTATGTTTTTCACGAAATTGGTCCGGTAGAAATCATAAATTGTTTGATATCTTCTGAGGAACATGATTTTAAAGTGTTGAACATTTTCGATTTTAAAAAATATTCCAAATTCATTCACACAAAGTTCTTTTTATTTAGAAACCAAAATTTTTTAACTTCCTTGAAACTATGGTTGCCAACAGGTCTCTTTTAAAGAGAATATGTTCTCTTTTTAAACATAATTCTTTACTCTATCTTTTTTACATATATTCAAAATTGTTCTCTTTTTTTATTTCGCCAAATTTTAATTATAATATTTGCTTAATTAACTAGTAATTTTTTTGGTATATGAATTTTTAGCATATTTTTAGGCGCATAAAACTTTTGAGCGCCTAAAAATTTGTTTCATATAAATACTTTGCACACATGCAGTTTTATGTCCTAAATTTAAATAAGTGCACAAAAGAAAGCTTAGCAATCCATGAATAATTTATCACTTTTCACCCTGACAAAATAATATGTTACATATCGATAAATTATTCTGTTTCTGACATCGCGTTTGATTAGTAATTTATTTAATAAAATAAACAAAAAACTTTTATCAGTCGTATTCGGAATTTCCGACTATATTTTTAGTTGCAATAGCAATTGTCTTTATTAATTTTCTGTGAAAATAAACATGTAAGTAAAAAAGCTATTACTTACAATTACATGATAGTGATATATTATTTGATTTTTTAATTCTTAACTCCAAAATGAGTAAGCGAAAGTGCTTATTTAGTGAAGAACTACAAGCTAAATTCAAATGTTTTAAACCAACACCGAATTCGAAGTCGGAGGCGATTTGCACGGTGTGCAACACAACCGTTTCGGTCGCAAACAAAGGAAAATACGATTTGGAACAGCATGTAGCTTCAAAAAAACATACACAGACCATTCGTATAGAGCTAGTTCTAAATCCGTATGTGATTTTTTTACAAAAAAAATTTCAGCTCTGGATCTCAAAGTATCAGCTGTTGAAGGAACTTTAACTTTTCACACATTAAAGCGTCATTATAGTTATAACTCCACCGTTTGTACAAACAAACTGCTGGCAAAAATGTTTGATGATTCAGAAGTAGCTAAAAGGATTTCATCTGGAAAGACAAAAACAAGATGCATCGCCAATAACGTCATTGCTCCATATTGTATAGAAAATATAATGCATTCATTATCACAAATATCATTCTTATCAGTTTGAACTGATGGTAGTAATCATGGTGCAATTAAAATGTTTCCAGTCGTAATTCAGTTTTTTATATAGTGGTATATTAACAAAAATGATCGATTTATATTCTTTGCCAAACGAAACATCAGAAACAATAAGTGAACATTTACATACATGTTTGAAAAAATACAATATTGTAGACAAATGTATTGCATTTTCTGTAGATAACTGCAATACGAATTTTGGAGGATTGAGACGAACTGGGAAGAATAATGTTTACAGTCATTTAAAAATTAAATTTCAAAAGGATTTGATAGGCATTGGTTGTCCAGCTCATATTGTTCATAATTCCGCGCAGCATGGATTTGATTTAATGACAATAGACTTAGAATCAATAATTGTAAAACTGTATAACTATTTTTCTATTTACACCATAAGGACTGAATCGTTGAAAAGTTTCTGCGAATTTGTAGACATTCAGTATAAATCGTTATTAAAACACTCAAAAACGCGTTGGTTATCACTTTATCCTGCTGTTAAGAGGGTTCTGGAAGTTTATTCTGCTTTAAAAGCATATTTTTTATCACTCGACAACTCTCCACGTATTTTAAAATCGTTTTTTGAAAACGATTTTAGCAAAGCTTATTTAGAATTTACAAGTTCACTAATGCATGTGTTTCATGGAAAAATTTTAGAAATTGAAGCTGAGCAAAATTCTGTGCTTGAAGTAATGGCTACAATAAACTCATTGACAGAAACATTGAGACATAGATATTAGCGAATCATTTTTACCAATCAAAGTGAAATCTATTTTATCTGAAATTGAAGGGAATTGCACAGTGAAATAAATAAATTCAATTTAAATTGCATGAATTGCTATAAAAAATCATTAGAATAATTACAATTGTGGACTAATCAATTATCAAATCTAAATAACTTTGTTTGGATGAAATTGGATAGGCTTCCAACATGGGATGAAGTTTAAAAATCAATAATATTTCTTGCCACCAAAAATATTATTGTAGATGATGCAAAATGTTTGGATCAGTTTTGTAATTTAAAAATATTTGTTGAAAAAAATCTTAATGTTGAAAATTTTAAAAATTTGATTTCCTGCTTGAAATGGAAAGAATATTTTAAAGAAAATACTGTCGAATATCATTCCGAATTTTTGAAAACTTGCGAATTTTTTTTTGCAATACCTGGTCAAAATGCCAATGTCGAAAGAATATTTTCAATGATCAGCGGACAGTGGACTAAGGAAAGAAATAAATTGAAAATTTCAACTGTTCGAGATATTACATGCACTGAATTTTATCAAGAAATCAAAGAAAATGGAAAACTTTTAAACCAAATTAGCAGTGTAGATAAATATAATGAAAAAGATGCTGAAGAAGAGGATGAAGATGATTAAATTATATTGACTTATTTTTTTATTTGCAAATGAATTGGAAGTGCAATTTGTTTTAGTATATATTACAATTTTAAAAAAAATTAATATGAATAAAATAACTTTTATAATGTTCTCGTTTTTTATGATTAACACTTGACAACCCTACTTGAAACCTACAATGATTCGATAAAACAAACGTCCAAAAAATCTTGAAGTTACAATTAATTAAATTACATCATAAAAATTACATTACAACCATTTTCCGCGCCGTGGAATGCTCACTACCTTGATTGGCGCTACTCTGAATTTAGCTGCGATTAGATTTGTTCTTAACTCTCTCACTTGTCCCACTTGACTCTCTGACGTATCTATTTTTATAACAAAATGTGTGTATTTTGAAGCGTCTATAAATATGTGAATGCTGTACTCATTATTTGCGTCTTTAATTAATAATCTTTCGTATCTGACTTCATTTAAAATGGCAAATTCCTTCAAAGATCCTCGATAAGCCACTCAGAAATCTTTGTTTCGAGAGCCATTGTTGAGTTGGTAGTTTGACATCGTAACCAAATTTATACTGATATAATCGCTTAGTACATAAATAAAATATTCGGCTTCGTCTAAATTCAGTTTCTTGGGTGGAATTTAAGAAAACAACTCCCTTTTGACTATTTTTAATGAAGGGTACAAAATATTTTTACCTATAGTTTCTCAATCTCCTTTAGGAATTTAAATACATAATCTGGTTGATGAAACTGGCATGATTTTACTCCATTTATGTTGTTTACTAATAATAGCCCAGCTGACATAGGCAAATGTCTTTAGTAAGCGACATCGACTCGAAATCTCCATAAATAAAAAAGGGAGGAGTGGCTGTATTTTGTATACATTGTCGATCCAACCTGATTTAACAGACAGACTTTCATGCTATTGGAATATATCTCTCCCTGAATCCATTTAAATGATTTTTGCACAATATCCATTGTATCTTCTTACACTTATCTACCATCATTAACAAGTATATCTGGGTAGCTACAGTTACTTTTGACCTATGAATTATGTCTAGATGGGATGCTTAAAAACGGCATTATCTTATTAATATGATTGTATCCAAACACAGTCATTGTGATCACGTGGTTTCTTGTCTCAAACTTTCTGATATAACAGAGATTGGTAAATCATTTTCATCATATTGTATATCCTTGACGTATCAATGTATTTACAGACTCTCTATTTCGGCCCAATTCCTCAATTTAAAATCGAAAGCCTGATATAGATAAAGCATAAATTATCAGAATTTCTCACATTCATAATGTCTTTTTGTGATGATATAGATGCCGGAGTAAGCATGTAACTATATCCACATAGTCGCGATATTTCACTTATATGCGTGATTTTAAAGTTTACTTCTAAAATACGGTTGATTTTCCATGAACTTCCTTGTTCAGAACGTATATACATTCTTTCGTTTAAAATTTTAATTCCATCATCTATAAAACTATTACTCATAGGTACGGCTTGATTTGAGATTCCTCCATCTTTTTCATACTCTACATTGACATTGAATTGAATTTTGCCCTGCCCCATATTTTGAAGTTTTTCCATAAGAGGCTCTATGAGAACTATTTCTCTAATATTTAATCTATTTCTATCGAGCTTTTTTATTTGATTCGAACTGTACATACCCATTTCAATCTCTTGTTCATCTATATTTCTGAAGTCGATTTCATCAATAATTGTAAAATTTTCATAATTTTCTTCAGCAATTTGCATTTTTCCCCATTCACTTGTATTTTCTTCAACAATTCTTAAAAGTTCGACTTTATTTTCTTCTATAATTTTTCTCCTTTTATTATATGGAACTACATGTGCTTCTATAGTTAATTTATTTAAAGTTTTTAATAAAATAGATTTTTTAATTTTTTTAAAATATGTCAAATGCATGCCATGATTTTGATAACAAGTCGTGAATGGGTCAGAATAATTACTATCACAGACGGTACAAATGATTCATTGGTCATTGTGGAATAAATTTGAATATTATCTTCATTCGTAATTTCGAGGACATACTAATATTAATTTCTATAAAATTAATATTTTGCCATCATCATTTGAAATCTCGATCACATTTTTAGTTATTTTGTCATCGGAAATGGTAACATATAATTATCGTCTTTCACATCCTCTATCTGAAGATTAATATTAAATAACTATAAATAAATTTAAAAAATTGACCATAGTCTTCAGAATATTGCACCCAGTCCATAAATTCGTTACTGTCATCAATAATAATAAGATCTTAAATAAAATAATATAAAATATAATTTATAAAGTAATAATAATTTACCATAAGTTCGATTTAATTCCGACATTTTTAATTTTTGAAATTATGACTAACATTAAAATTGTTTATAAAGACAGCACAAACTTTACTCATTAACAAATAGGAATCATGATAGGTTAAAAATCGAATTTTAACACATTACTAAGTCTTAACAAAGTCATTGTGAAATGCAATATCGATGCCATATGAGGCCAATCGATCATAAAGACATTATAACGTTATCTTTATAGTATGAATTATATTTATATTTTTATAATAACAATATTAATTACATAAGAAAATGTTTTATTTTATTAATTTAACTAATGTGTTTTTTTAAGCTAACATATAATGTACAAATAATCTTCATATAGACAATATTAATAATAATTATAATTAAATAAAATGTTTTAAAAAATGTATACGTTTAACGAAAAAGGTAATGAAATAATAATAATTTCAATATTAAAATATTTTAAAATTTCGAAGCTAAGGAATTTGAAATTAATTTTGAGGATAGAAATGAAGGATAAACTGATGAATCGGACGATGAATCAATTGACGCTGTTGATATATCTTTATTATGAATGTTCATGTTATAAATGATAAATATTAATCAACGACTTTTTAAATAAATACATTTATTTTCTAAAGACAATAGTTAATAATAAACTAGTAAGACCTAAAGTTATCATAGAAATATTCTTAAGTTTCTCTGATAGTTCTTTTATTTCCTCCCAAGTACCATTTTGTTCAATCCATGGACATATTTCACAATGAACTATCTAAATAATATTAATAGTTTATAATAATTAAAACAATTACCTCGATAGATCATCGAATAAGTTGTCATAGAAATTAAGTATTCTCTTTAAAATCTGCTTGATATAAATGAAGGCCACAACGATACATTACCACTTCATGTCTGATTCAAAAAGAGAGCAAAATATAAGTTTAAAGTGATACTCCGTGAATTGAATTGATTTTTTATTCTAAATAAAAGAAACCCAAATAGAATTGTCTTCAAATATGTTATCGGCACAAGATGCGAGAGTTATTAAACTACCGATGATGTGATTTGATATTAATCCATTGAGCAAATTTGTTACAAAAGTTGATTGACTCATTTAGAATGAAAATATGGCCAAAATAGTTCATCAAAATTCACAAATCTTAATATTGCTGAATTCATGAGAAATTCAACAAAGATGCTTTGTTTCAAACTTTTATGAAATTAAAAAGTTATGATAAATTTAACATGATATCAGATTTATAAAAAAAATTCATGTTTTATTTAAATATTCTTGTAATATGACATACTTTTGAACTTTTATAAAGGTATTTCTTGAATTGGTTAATTAATACAAATCCTTTCCTGTTGATTATTTTAATTGACGAATTATCGATATTGTCACGATGCCAAACTACAAAATCACAATAATTTTTATCATTTCATTGTTGATCAATGAATCATTTAATGCTGCATATTTCGCAGATTATAGAATATTCAATTGTTAAAAATGTAAGCATGAACTATTAAATATTTCGTCTCAAGCCACGCTCTGTTTTCTCGATTATTCTTCATCTTTGATAATATGCTCTAATTATCTTAACCACTTGCGCTATGATTTAATTTTCGGTAGCTGAGCCGCGCTCTACTATATAAAGTATCGTAAGGCATCGACGCCTCACCGCGTCAGCGAGCTCAGAGGTTTGACCAGTGCTTAGCGCGATAATTCTACGCGATGTGAACTAATTTTATAATTGCAGTTCGAATAATGACGTTCCGCCTGTCAGCCGACGTTGCAAACACGTCGTTTTTGTTTTTGCGACAAATACTATCGACGTGGTATACACGTCACTTGCAGTTCTGAAAAAAATCATCAAGACGTGCCTGGCACGTCAATATAGCGCAAGTGGTTAACAAAATCACAATAAATTATTCCATTTTTTCAAACCATATCACAACTGATAAATATTACAATATAATTTCAATACTAACAATATTGTTTAATTTATTACATAATGTAATGGTCACTTTTTATTATTATTATTATTTTCAAAAATTCGAAAATAATAATAATTGCCAAGGAAAGAAAAAATCAATAAAATATACCGTCTTTTCCCGGAAATAAGCCCTATCGTGATTTTCGGAACTTCTTGTAAAATAAGACATCCTCCGAAAATAATCCCTAGATAAAAAATGCAAAAAAAGAATTCGTTAAAAATGCTGGTAATTTATTAAGTATCGATAGAAATTAAAAACGAATTAAGAGCTGAAAATATTTCTTTCGGAACGTGACTCTTAGAAATAATAACATGGAATTATTTTTATTAAAGCGAGTTTGATTATATGGTATAAGGGTAATTTTTTCGTGTAATAAAATTTTATAACGTTTAATAATTGTAATTTTTTTTTCAAATTTTATAAATATCTATTAGAATAAAATATATTAACGCACCCCGAACGCCCCGATACATTTTTTAACGGAGACTGTCGGGTTCAATAAATTTCTTACAATATCACATTACTGAAATATAAAAAAATACCCTCTACATTTAATACTAAAATACATTTATTTAATTTTACACAATGAAGCGTTTGTAAATTATGTAATGCCTTTGGGGAGGGTGTCTGAAAATTTGTTACGTGGTGTTACAAAGAGTGGAGAAAGTAAAAATCCTGTTAAGTAACACAGAAAAATATTTTCGACATATGGATGACTTATCAATATTAACAACAAAACTTACTGAAATAATAGTAGAAAACAAAATGATAAAAAGATATAGAAAAATTACAAAGGAAAATTTCCAGAAGTACGAGATTCTTTTACAACAAACTAAATTATTTCAGACAAAGATCCAGAAGTGTAAACAATTCAAACAGAGACAGAAAATGGATAATTCAAGCTAAAATGTGAAAGAGAAGTATTCCTATTCTTATACGTTTTGAAACAAAGCGTTCAAATGCAATAAACTCTGCTCTTTCGACAAGGAGCAGCAAAACATACTAATAGTTTAAGTAGACACTAAAGTGTGAGCAAAAAATTTAATATTCTTTTATGAAATAGATGTGGCAAATGGAGACGAATGCGAATACGAATATAGTAATATAAAACGATTGGAGGTTCCTAGCAAAGTTATTTTGAAAATATAAAACAATTAATTAATTAAAAACAATAAATTTAATTAGCAACTAGATTTCCATACTTGACAGCGAAATTTCAGCTTGTTAATCTAAAACTAAAAAAATTATGATTTATTAAATTACGAATTACTTTTGAATATTTTTTCTGCTAAATTGCAACCAGTTTTTCAGAAATAAACGAAAATATTTGTTATAAAAATTGTTTTCCTATGGCTATGAGATTTTTATCGAATAAAAATTAAAATTCTGGAGCATTATAATTTACATATATTCGTGATTTTAAAATTCTCTTTCAATATCATGGTCAATTTAATAATAAATATTCGATAATAAATATTGTTTTATTAATAAATCTTATATTTACATATGTTTACATATTGAGTGTCTTGAGAAGCATAGCATGTCTCTCACGTACTTGTACTTTAATTTACTCCAAAAAACTGAGTATGTCGTTGCGTCTATGAAGTTAATAGAGTGGTTCACAGTCTGGTGATTGAAACCCGGTGTTGCTGCCCATTGATCTGCAAGTATAGTTGTTCCTGGCAGAATTGTCGAATAATGGAAAGTAGGGTAGTAGCACTACGGTCAGCAACGATGGACATGAATTAATCTTCGGTTTCTCGGCAAATTCCTCCGAAAACCCGCTTTTGAAGTAACAATTTTCCATTCAGATTCTTTGGACGCGTAAATATGCTTTCGTCTATCTCAACATGAGTTCCACCAATTACTCCAATCTATAACGGCAGTTTTTTAATCTCTAATTCGTTCTCACAAAAATCAATTGAAGTCAGCTCGTTTTACCAACAGTATATAAATAGTATCATCCTGCGGTGGATCAACTTAGAACTTTGCAACCATGTCCCATCGCGCACTGAAAATTCGTCGCGGTACTCATGTCTTCTACATCACAGAAATACAACACTTGATTACTTATCGTGAATTAGTGTTGAATGTGTTAGAAGATTCATAACTGTCCCCATGAATATTTAACTGCAGAAATATTAATAGCAATAAAATCCATTTTTCATAATAGTAATAATAAAATTAATAATAAAAATTTTATTGAGTTGAATTAAAAATTAAGTACCCTATTGACATTCAGGCCACGTGAAACAATTACATACAACCAGCTTTGCTTCTCAATTACATGCAAGTTATATGTAACGTCACAAAGCATGGTGTTAGGTTACGCAAGCGGGTTGTATGATTAACACAATTAACGCAATTCAACAAATAGTTTATTTATAAATACAAATATGATTTAAACACACAAGTTAAAATAACAATAAAACGTGTTACCCAACAAGTGGTCGCAAATAGCAAAAGAAAAGATAACGGTTATAAAAACCGTCCTCAACAGCACCACTCAACAATGATAGGAAAAGACGAGGGTTACCGGAACTTTAACGCGATCGATTACTACTTCAGATATATGGCAGTAACGTTATCCTAGATGATCTACCCTCTTCTATTTAATGCTCTGAAAAATTTGTGCGATTTAGTTGCCCTAGAAAACTGTTGCTGTGTACAAATTTATGTCCTTTTATATCAAATTTGAAACTTAAATTAAAATAAATTTTACTTTTTACGAACTTGGGCCCAACCTTAACAATGGCATCGTCGGGATCAACTTGTTAAAATTATTTAAAAATTACTTTGAAGCTTTCTAAGATTTCTATTTGGTTTGTGTTGGTTCTATTTTTCCCTAATAAATATTTATTAAAAAATAAATTTTTACTAAATTCTTGGTGGTGTCGCTAAGAGCTCCAGTTTGGAACAATTGAAAACATTGAATATTAGGCTTATGTTTATTAATTTCTTTTTTCTTCAAAACACATTTTAATTTTACTTTCATTATTTATTTTTTGTTAAGGAATCCATTGAGACCTCTAATAAGGTTATTTTATTGGAAAATGAAGATTACTACTTCAATAGCCGATTAAATTTGTTAGAAATGAAAATATTTTCACCAACTGGTGTATTTATTTGGAAGGTTGATCATTTTGCCGAAAAGCGGAAGCGAAATGGTGTTGACTATAGTGAATTCTTTTATTCTCATAGAGATGGTTATAAGATGTGGTTGTGTTTATTTTCTGGAGGAACTCTGGAATTCCGAGGAACTCATTTGTCTCTACAATTCCAAGTGTTAAAGGGAGAAAACGATGAGAAATTAACGTGGCCGTTTTATAATAATTTAAATCTAGGAATAATCGTTAATAATAAACCCTTTCAAGTGTTGAGGTATAAGCAGAAATGTTTGATGGAGATGAATGGACTGAGCCCGCTTTTTAATTTCGCTTTTGAAGACCTAGTCAAAAATAAGGCTATTAAAAATGATTCAATTGTTATCATTTACTCTTTTGAAGATTTCGAAAGTGCTGCTTTGCTTGTCTAGTAACGTTTTATCTTTGCATGTTGATTTTTATTAATATTTATGTTTTTAATAATATATCTTGATTATGATTTCTCTTATTTTGGTTTTCATTAGATATCCTTTGTCGATATATAATGTTTTGATGATATTTATTTGTTATAGCAATATCATTATTTATTATTATTAATATCATTATTATTAATATTATTTATTATTATTATTTATTATTATTATTATTTATTATTATTATTATTATCATTATTTATTATTATTATTTGTTTTAATTTTCATTATTATTTTCATTAATTTTCTATGCCAATATCAAGTGTGATCATATAGTTTTAAGTATAAACGTTAATGAACCAGCGGCATATCTACTATTGGGTCCTAGTTATCTACTAATTGCATGGGATAACAAATTTCCATTGTAATCTTCCGTAAAGCCGTCACAGTAACCACGAAATAGCAATGAGTTTTTAGGAAGTACTAGAGTTGTTCGAAAAATATCAAATTGATTGAAACGTGCTTCAAATTGGTTTCAGTACAGCTCATGCATTAATGTGTTCTTGAGGGGGGAGGGGTGCTGTGTATTTTTATTCTTTTTTTTTGAATTTCTCTTATCTCTAAGGCCTATATGCTACTAATCCGCTACATTAGAAAACATATATGATAATTAAACTGAATCCAAAACAATTCAATAACACAAACATAGACGTAAAACAGGGTCATATTTTGTTATCGAAGTACACCAAGATTCTTCCTTACATGCTAGATACGTTCTATGTTATCCGAAAAAAACATGTAAACTAGGCAGATAACTGCAAAGGTTTTGGTATGCATTTGGTATGAATGATATATATATATATATATATATATATATATATATATATATATATATATATATATATATATATATATATATATATATATATATATGTGTGTGTGTGTGTGTGTGTGTTACAGTAACTGGTGTTCCGTGGAGCATAAATAGATCTTTCGCAAAAATTTGGAGTAAATTTAGAAAATCGAACATATTCTTTTTCATAATGAAAGACGACGGTTAAACTTCATTGAGGTTTATGATGTCAAGAACAGGCGAAGATATTTAGTACCTTGAAGTTGGGTACAGCAGTAAAAGTCTTTAACAAGCACCAATATTTTTTAATGAGAGAGAAAGACTCTTTCTCATCCTGTGCGCATGAAAGAGATGTGGTAGATGGGATTGTTTTTACTGATTCGCTGATATTTATTTAATAACATTTTTTATTTTTATTTATACTATTATGAATTACCCAACCTAAAAAATAAGCTAAGTGTTCCGGCAAAATTTTTGGATTTGCCAAGTGTTCCGTCGCTGAAAAAGTTTGGCAAACCCTGATGTACAATATCTAGTTGATTCTTTATATACACCCGTTTCCACAATATAAGAGTTTCTATAATCTAAAAAAAATCGATAAAATTATATTATAGCAACACACAAACTTATGTTGGCGGGTAACTACTCAGATGACCCCCTTTTTTGTTTCACTTTTGATCTAGAGGATGAATTGCCCACATCGATAGCGCTCGTCTTTATTTTTTGTCATTACTGAGCAGGACCCGTACATAACCTACCCTCCAACATAGCACCCGTGAGTTACCTCACGTTGGAACTGTGCTATGCCGGCGAGACGCCAGTAAGCAGGTGAGCCATACTCCTTCGGACTACTCCTTACTGAGGCCTCGACTTCCTAACCCCTGACTGCCGATAGAAGGACTTACGTCTATTCACCCTGTCACTTCATCGCCCTGTTTCTAGCTGGGATTGCCAATTGACTAATGTTCCTCGGTTGTTTGAGACTCTCAATACCATTTATCAATCCATATTAACTTCATTAAGTCAAAGATAAAACACCTATATAAACGAAAAATTATTTATTGTTATAATCATTATACAAATATGTGGGTAACACATACAACAAAATTTACAAGGACATGAGAAAACTCAAGAGCAAAAAGATGATTTAGATAAGGTTCGGGTCTCTATGACGGATGAGGCCGTTTCACGGGGGGATTTTCACGTTTCCCACTCCGCATCCGCGAGCAACTCGTCCAGGTCGAAAAACGCGGCGGCGTTTTCTTCCCAGGTCACCCCGGCGGCAGAGATTACTCGCCCGGGAATCCCGATTGTTAGATCTACCACGGTTGGGTTACTATCACTGCTAACTGGAGCGACGGTTGACACGGTACGCTGCTTGACAGATGCCCGCTCTCGCTGTTTCCGTTTGCGTTCGGCACGGGACAGTTGCCGACGTTTTGGCTTCGAAGCTGCCGGTGTTTGCGCGGTCGATGATGATGCGATGTTCGATTGGACCTTGCTAGTCCCGGTGAATGCAACCTCTGGGCTTCGGGGAGAAAGATCGGTTATCACGCACGCACGGCAAGACTTCATGAGAGGTGATGGAGACCTAACAGAGGTATCGTGGTGCGCGGGGAAAAGATTGCTGGCTTCACTGATTGGGATCTTCGCGATTTTCCTAGTGGTTGCTGCCTGGATATATAATTTATGCAGCGCTTCCGACTGCTCTTTTATGAGACTCCTCTGTGCCCGACTCTCGGATATTAGTGCATCGCGGCAATGCTCACTGCGGTATAACTTTTTCTGAGTTTCTTTCATCTGGGTGGGACTAAACCATGTCCCTTCTAACTCATCTATCTTTCTCTTATACCGTCCAATCTGAGTTTGTAGATCCTTAATTATTGTATTCTTGTCGGAGCAAGAAAAGCAGGGTTTGAGAACAGGTCTTGAATTCGGTAGCATGTCTGATGGCTATAAAGAAAAATAGAGCTAAAATAAGATAA
This sequence comes from Schmidtea polychroa, assembly GCA_959609185.1. Taxonomy (NCBI): domain Eukaryota; kingdom Metazoa; phylum Platyhelminthes; order Tricladida; family Dugesiidae; genus Schmidtea; species Schmidtea polychroa. Next base: position 50,729 of record CAUHTR010001031.1, on the reverse strand, counting down.
ACCAAATTACAATGTCATCGTCCCGATGAAATTATTCGTCAACTAGGTGTACCTATAGAAAAGAAATGGGCAGCTAGCAAAGGAGTTCCTTTGGGTTCCTTAATATTCATTCCCTCTGGATCATTTATTTACAAGAAAACCGACCGGCAACATATGTCTGTGTCTATTGAAAATAATGCGTCATGGTTGGCAATGAAATTTATATGTTCATGAAATTATTATAACTTGAGTTTGCCTTGGAAACGGTAAATAGCATTGAGAAGCTCAAACTGAAATACCTGACTATTTTACAAAAAGGAAATTATTCAATAAGTAAATTTTTTAGATAAATGGGTAGATCAATTGTGATTAATTATTAATTATAATATTAATGCTTTAGAAAGTCTAATAATGTGGATTTGAAACATCCAATCGCCTACTGTTGATTTTCTGTGGATAGTATTTAGTCTATTAACGACTGATGCTTTTATCCGTCAGTTGGAACCACACATGACACATCAGATAGGATTTCTCACGCTGATGATCCGTTGCGAACCTACCTACTGCCACCGGTTAACAGAAAACAATTCTCGTGCATGTGGCATATGGAAACTTATTTTCATGCGATTGCGCTGAGCAATGATTATGTTATTACTGCTGGGTATTCTCATACTAGGATTCACAATGTGCATGCGTGTATGTGCGTGTGTGTACACTCTCTGGAATTTTAATCCAATTTACCTGTTGCATGGATTTTCAGATGCTATCTCACACCGCGTTGGATTTCTGTCTATCAGGAAATTAAATTATGAAATTCTCTCTCGTAACCACTGTTGGATATATTACTTCGTACATGGATCGTTCAATTATTCAAGATATTGGCATTGCTCTCAACTCGTGGATATTGACTACCTCGACATTTATGTAAAGATGAATTTTTGTTTTATGCACTGTCTCTTATACAGGTATGTCAAAATTTGTTTTACTTTTATATAATCAAATAAAGATCTTTGCATATTTTGTGTTGTTTTCGATTTACATATGGGTGACAGTATGATGTTCCATTATACAGCTGTTCTACCGCCGAAATAAGTATTGTAAACGAAGTTCATTGTTAAAACCAAGGATAAGGGCAATTTTTGAGATGAGAGAACAATCTATAGACCGATGATGCTTTCCCTATTCACGACAATAACAGATCTAGATCTATGGTTGACGGTGATGCTAAATTTTCAGAACATGAGAACTCTAGTTTGAAGCATTATTGTGGCTACGAAGGCTTTAGACCCGCTCAGTCACTGTGATTTTCTACTACCATCTTTCTGCAAATTAGATTTATTTCACTCCTTCTTTCTGATTATTCCAGATGCATTTTTTTTTGGTGACCTTCAGCGACGGACCCGTGAGGAAGCCCCCACATTACGGCCCGAATCAGCTGCGTGATTGAAACGTTCCATACCCACCGGCTGAGCTCCCGAAGGCCCCTCACACCATGGTATGGAACGTCTCAACTCCACGTTCCTCATGAGATTGAAACCATAAAATAATAACTCATAAAAACAATTATAAAAATATAGAATAGCTTGTTTGTTAGTAGCGATTACGATTAAACAGGTACATCATTTAATTAATTAACTCATTAAGGAATCAAACGAAAAGAAAATCATTTCAAATTAAAATTTAATTATTTCTTAAATATACATGGTCATTATTAACTGTTTAAAATAAAACGGAAATATAAAATAAAATGTCCTCACTAAGTAGTTTGAATAGATTTATAGGCTGAGCCGGAAGGTACTGGATCGAATCAAGAATTGTTCGAAATCTAAGTGGATTCTTAACTGTCGATGTGCAAATGTTCCTGGCTTCTGAATCGAATTACTGTAGGTCGCTGTTGTCTGTAAAATTTTGGAGTTAACTGTAATTTTTATGATTTTGGTGCCTGTTTATATAGTAGTTTTTTATTTGTGCGGACCAATCAGAATTGAGTACCGCCTAATTTTGTTACTTTAATTTATTTTTCTTGTTTTTTGGTTATTTCTTCCTATTTTCTTTATTTTTAATATATTTTCTATTTATTTTCTTTAATTTCCTTATTATTTACTGAATTCTACGTTATTTTCTGTCATTCTATTGTCCTATTTAATTTATCTTATTTTATAATTTTGTTTTAATTCTTATTTTCTAATTATTGTTTTTCCTATATCTTACTCTATTTTATTTGTAAATTTGTTATTTTATTTTTACTTTCCTCGTATCCTGCTTATTTTATTCTCTTAATTTTTACAAATTAATTTTCCGACTCAGCCCAACACTTACCTGTGTGCAAAAATTTAATGTTCCGAATGTAGAAAGTTTTATTATAGGAATTGAGAAAGTGAAAGAAAAATAATTTTACATACAAACACAGCACACATAATATAAAATACACGCAAATTTAATATAGCTTTTTTGTTCCGAAAGTAGAGAGTCATTAACATACTGTTAACATATCATTAATTTAAAATTATTAAAATTCATGGCTGAAAAAAATTTGGATTTTGAATCTGACAACTCAACTTTGAGTTTTTGAGAAATGGACGACAAAACATCGTAAGATCTATTTATAAAATATTTTTGAAGTTAATATTTCTTTAGATTTTCAGATATTTCTTTGGAGACATTTCCATTTTGCGAAGGTGAAGATCTGACAATGTAAGAATTTTTTTATTTAATTACAAATAATTAAAATATTTTACAGCATATCAGATATTTCTAGTCAAACGCCTTTGTGTGAAGATATTCAACAAGTTCCATCGACATCTTTGGAATTGAAGAAAAAAATTCGAAAATCGTAAATTTTAATAACTAAAAAAAATAATATTTTCAAAGAATTTCAGAAAATGACAAAATCCGTCTCATCAATGCATATGAAAATGGAGAAAATTATAAAGATTTTGGAAGATTACTGGGAATCTCCAAAAAATCGATTGGAACCATTATTTTTTAAAAAAATAAATGTTTTTGGTAATTATTTTATTTCTTTTTAGTTAAAAATATATATAACTTACATTTTATTGAAATAATTCCAAATTCATAACATATCATAAAATACCTAAAAAAGCACCTGAAATTTAATTATCAATATATTATAAATGTATTATAAATGCTGATTACAAGTAATATTTAAGAGCTTGAATAATGATCTCATAATTATATGAAATCAAAATTCAAGCCTTAAAATATACTTAAATTTAAAAAACTTACTTCTAAAACCATAAATAAAATTGAATTGAGAATGAAAAAATGAAATAAACATTCTCATAAATGGTGAGTCATCGGTTGATGAACACACCAACATGCATTATAGAGACTTTTAACATGTGGAAACGGGTGTAGTTAATGTATTCATTGAGTATTGTGTGTATTTTGTGGGTAATTTTGTGTTTAAGCATGTGTCTCAAACATCTTAACTTTCACTAATGCTAATCAGTGGCAGTATACACATACTGTATAAAGAATAAAAATTGCGTGTAAATTCGTGTAATAATTGCGTTTGAAAAAGTGTTGAGTGCGTATTATACTTCAATAAAACCTCCATTGTTTTAATTGATATCTCTAGAAAACGGCCTCTTTGGTTTATGATAGTTCATTATTAATACTCATTTTACTCATTTGATATATTTTCATTTACATAGTTTCCAAAATTGCAAGTTAAAATTCCACAATGATATTTGGTCGCATTATTATTGTCTTTATTTTTTTCACCATAACTTTTATTTTGTCAATCTTATGTATTTATTTAATTGTTTCAATACCAAAAGTTCTCACCTGATGGTTTTCTGCTTTTTACGCTAGCCTTATCAAATAAACAAAACCGTCAACTTTAGGATGTTTTTTTAATATTTCTAAATTTTTTCTTCTGCGCCCCAATCATTGAATATGTTGATTTTTAAATTAGTGTCTTTCTAGTATTTGAAAAAGTTAGAAATAATGTAGAAGCTTCTAATCGAGGGTTATTATATAGATGTGTTCATGACATGGACTCCACTTACGTCATTATATTTTGATTGCATGTTGAAAAATAGAAGATAACCTGTTGGTAAAGAACAGAAATACAATATTCAACTTTATTTTTAATGAATCGGCACTAAATTTGAAGCTTGGAAGCCAAGGAACTTATTCCAATAGATATATTATTATTATTATTATTATTATTATTATTATTATTATTATTATTATTATTATTATTATTATTAATATTATTATTATTATTATTAATTATTATTATTATTATTATTATTATTATTATTATTATTATTATTATTATTATTATTATTAATATTATTATTATTATTATTAATTATTATTATTATTATTATTATTATTATTATTATTATTATTATTATTATTATTATTATTATTTATTAAAATAATAATTGCGTTCCAATAAGCTCCATGAGACAAATGAAGTTATAATCCAAAAAACCTATTAATTAAAACACCAGAAATATTATGTAATAACGAATCATTAAAATAGAATTCGTAAAATATTATTGAAATCGTTGTTTTAATAAAGTAACTGAATAATTCGGGAAATGCGTGCCAATAGAAATTTGCACCTGACAATGAAAAATGACTTCCGATTCTTCACACTGAGTCAAGAAAATCAACGAAAGTTGAAAATTATCACAATTATTAAAAAAAAGTTGGATAAATATAATTTTTCACATGTTTTTTCTAAAATTTCACACTGACAGAAGAAAAAGCGGATTTGAAAATCCATTAAATAACCCTAATATTTTTTTTCGTTAATTATACAAATATAAATAAAGCATATATAAATGTTTATTTTGTTTTTATCGTATAAATTTAGCTCCGATAAAACAAAAGCATCACAATTACTGATTTGATACCCTGTACGAACCCTGTGACCGAGCCTGTCAAGAGAATTATGCGACATTAAAAAAAATCGACAAAGCAACGTATAAATTTCAAAAAATTATTTTGTAGTTGGGATATATCTAACGGATAGTCAGGTTTATCAAATTCTACGTCACGGAATCTGAATGTGGATTGGAGGCGAGGAACGAAGGTTTCGTGATATCGAACAATGACGGATAGGATTTTGACCATAAAGGATTGCGACTGCCAGACGGATTCTCAAAATAAGGATATGGCAACCAGACGCTTGATTGATCTGGATTAATATGACAAGGTCTCTGTTTGTAATTCGAAGAATGAGGAAAAGGGAAAAAGTTTAAGAGTTTATTGGAAGAGCCAGAATGTTCGTGTTGATTGATATTTCGATGATCGTGCTCGAAACTGGAAATCGGTTCTTTCAATTGATTTTGGTTGTGTTTAGGCATTTTTGGGCAACTATTGAGTTGCTGGTTGAAATCGGTATCGTATGAATTGGCATCCATATTGTAGTCATTATTTGGTGAAATGTTATGAATTCTCATATGTTTTCGCAAAGAGCTTGGATGCGTATAGCTTTTATCACAACCTTCTTGCTTACAGAAATACGGTTTGTCATTCATGTGCACGTGCATGTGTTTCTTACGGTCGGAACTGTTGGCAAACCTCCTGTCACATCCTTCAAAGTCACATTTGAACGGTTTTTCTCCTAAGATTAATAAGGCATTCATAATTCAAGAATTTAATTCAAAATAAATATATAATTAAAACAAAAACGTTGAATTAAATGACAATAAATCTTTGCATCGGGAAACATCATAGATATTGCACAAAATAATTTGGATTTTTAAAAGTTTATAAAATCAGCTGATTTATTTGGTCAGGAAACCCTGAAGGGTATTGGGGAATTTTCAAATAAATGGAAATTTATAATATCATATTAATTTAAGGGTGTCCAAAGTGTGATTAAAATATTATAAAAATATTTTGTTATATTTTATTTTCATAAAATAAAAATTGATTTCCAATTTAAAAATATCGATGTTTTCTCGCATTTTTTTATAAATATGTTTTTTTAAAGAAATGATTAACCCTTTCGTGGATACGTCGGCATAGGTCGACACTATGAATTGCCTAAGGGTTAGGGTTAGGCGATTGCACTGGTTTTATATGTAGGAGCATATGTTGTGCCCTTACAGAAGCAATCAAATTTGAGTTAGTGACCCAATTAGATTTTTTTTGTACTCTTATGTTTAGCCATAATCTGAATTTAAATATCTGCATTAAAACCCAAATAATTACTTGTGTCACTTTGCGAACATTTTCTAAATTTCATGTGTCCACGAAATGGTTAACATATATTATAAAGCCCGTTGGTTTGTGTATTAAATTGAATTAAAAAATTTTCCGGCCAGAATTTTTTAAAATCGCTAATTTTTCGCCAAGCATTCTATGATCTTTGGTCACCCCTGTAGTAAGTAATACTAAATAATAAACATAATTTATTGCAAACTGTCGTAACTTTTTTAAACAATCCAGTTGAGATTTAACTTACATCTCAAAAATTCCCAACATTTCGTAGCCTGAGATCCACTTTAAAAATGGAAAATTTATTGTGGAAAAGGGTTGCATATAAATATAGCCATACTTTTTCAGGTTATTTAAATACATTATTTTAACAAAATTTATCAACAAAATTTAAAAATAATTTATTTTATAGAAAACAAGAAATAATAAAACATTATGATAAATTTGAAAAAATAACTATGAAGAAAACGATATGTAATTAAATAAATCACTAACATATTATTCGTATAAACAATCAACAAATAGCAGAACGACTTTTAATGTGCTTAAATGTATGTATTTGTCAAGTCTAATAAATATGTTTCTGGCATCTATATTATACAAAACATAATTAAATTAAAAATTTCTTAACATTATATGCTCGATAAGTTGTTTAATGCATAATAGATTTAGACATTACATCACCTATTAAACATTTTGCCTAATAATTAAGACTTTATAGATAAAAAGAATTTGAAAACAGTCTTTAGTATAAATCCTTGATATGCAAAATCTTAAAGTTTCAAATAATTTTCAAATGTAATTTTTTTTCAAAATTTAAAAAAGCCGTTAAAATTTCAAGTTTTATCTCTGAAAATACAATTTCGATGTGATAGTGTATTTTTATGCAATTGTAGAACCAAAACGTAATAAAACGCATTGTGATCTGTTTTTAAGTGTCAGCTCGACTGGGTGAATGGAAATGGGTTGATTAGCCCTTACAAGATTTGCGTGCCACATACATTCAACGCCGGTGAAGCTAATATAAAGAATTTAAAAATTTTAATTGAAAATAAAAATAACCGTTTCCATTTAGTGACTCTGAATTGGTTTTCAAGAAGCCTTAATTTATATGTGAAAGTCTGAAGTTCCATTCTAATGCAATTCTTAGTGCAAAATATTTTAAAAATTTTCATGCTATCTACACTTTCGGAACCACTAGCGCCTTTATAATGAAATCTTTCATGAAAACAATTTCGTTTATTTACTTTCAAGTAAATACATTTTGATTTAGTAGATTATGTTTACCTCGTTGGGATTTCACCGATTTTTACTGATTTGATTTATTTTTTTGTTTGGCAAACGAAAAGGTTAAACTCATGTCGAAGCTGAAATGTGTCTGACAGGGAAGAAAAATTTATCAAACCAAGAATTTGTTATGAAAGTCATTATTAGTCAACTGTCAGTAGTAGTTGCCTGAGAGTGAGAACTTACACTTTCGGTGCCTTAAAGTCCTTTATCAACATACGCACATTTAGTATAAAGAATGTTGCATATGTAACTGGATTTCCATCATGTAGAAACAGGACAATATAAAGGAAATTAATAAAAAATGTATAATATGGACCAAAATGGGGAACTGTGCTACTCTTGGAAAGTTTACAGCAAGAATGGACGTTAGTATCGGTCTTACTTCAAAACGAGCCAAACAATGGGCCTATCAAATTCTGAATCTAGCCTTAACATTGACATTTTTTAAATGAAACACAAATTAAAATGTTAATTTAATAAATTTAGTTTAATATAAAATTTATTAAGTAACTATTTTCAAAAGTAATCAAAATATTCATTAAGAATATCTTTTATCCTTTTCATTATTGATCTCATTTCATTTTCAATTCTCCGTTACTTTTACTTGTTTTCCGGCTATAAATCAATATTTTATTTATTTAACACAAATTTTCAACATAAACTTTTTTTGAGTGTGTGTGTGTGTGTAAACAAAACAAATATTGATCGAATCTGAGAGAAAATGAGGACAAAATGAATTAATATATATCATTGGATGCTAATAAAAGTCGGACTAAAAAATAGTAAAACCAAGAATAGTAACTAAAAGACAACAAAAATAATTCACTTAGAGAAAGTTATACAAATGCGACTAAATAGAGCAAAGTTTGGACAAATTAATTGTTTATGCAATCGAAAAAAATTTTCTGAACAAATTAAAGTGCAAACTATTTATTTATTTTTGGAAATTAATTTTTGGTAGATATACTTGAGGAGTGTAAAATTGTTTAGCTAGACTAGAAACTGGAAAAGGAAAACCGCACAAAGTCAAGTCAGCATTATTATATCGATCTAGTATAGGAGGCTCGTCAAAATATGCATGTGAGGAGAAAGCGAGGCCCGATTCTTCCATTTGGCAAACTAGGCAGCTGCTTATGGCCGTCAAATTTGCAAAATAATTTAAATAAGCATCTAAAAAATATTTTTTGAAATTAAAAAAAAAATAATGTAACAACGTCGTTTGATAAATATTTTTAATTAATTTTTAGCTTATTCGATATATAATTTTTAATCATTCGTTTTACGAAAGTGTATATTAACATTGTGTTCATAATATTTTATATGTAATATCGATACTTCTATAAAAAACTCAAAAAAAACGAAAATAAGTTTTCCTCCAGGTCATTGACATGGTGACATTAATATATCATATATGGGTAGATTAGCCAACATGTAGCTATGTCTAGGGCCGCCAAATGACTGGAACCGGGCCTGATGAGGATAATGAAGAACTAAATTGTGTTGGTGAAATACATCCAAATAAATCAGCTAGGCCAACGAAATGTGAATTTTTGGTGTCCATCTATATTGTTTATTATATTGGTCGTTATAAAATAATGTTTTGTTTATATTTGCTTTTACCCTATGTTGTCGGTGGTTTTAATATATCTTTTTAAAATTTCCATGTCTGTAATTAATTATGAAATAATTATTACGTTTAATTGAATTTTCAAAAAATTCGGTTCCATTTCATGTAAAACTGATGTTATTATTGAATATTATTTGTTGGGGGGGGGCATTTGACCAGTATTGGATCTCCTAATTGTGCCACAGAAATTGAATAATAATCAGTCAAACAAAATGGATTATCGTGAGATAATTATAATTTTCGTTATATATAATTGGTTTGACTATATAATATATTATAAATTGGTTTAATAACTATAAGAATTGTATTCAATTGGAGAAAAGCCATTATCGGCACCTGGAGGGGGCTGGATTTTGTGTTGTTGAATTTTTTACAATTTATTTACAAAATGTTTCAATATTCTCTGAACTCTTGTGAATGAAAAACGTGAAAGAAAGTGACAACAATGTTGATGATACCAAGACAGGGATGAAATTAAATCTTTGTGTTCAAAGTGCCGCTTATACGTATCAAGTGCGAAGACTAAAAGCCTAGAGTTCCTGAAGGTTGCATTTTAATTACCTTTTTAATTGTGTTAATTTTATAAATCGTCCCAAAAGAAAATAAGAAGTACAAAATAAGTGCAATCAAAAGTGGGAACGTGGAGATTAAACCCTTTCTCTTGCTCCGCTATAAAAAGGCCCTCAGGTGTTTTATGTTATAATTTGAAGAGTTTATATAAAAATAAATCTTTAAATGATATAAAAAAGATGACAGTGTCCCCTTCCTTCATATAAACTTATTCATTTAATATAAGTTTACCTGTGTGAGTTCTTTTATGGATTTTCAGATTTTCACTTCGAGCAAACAATTTTCCACAGCTTAAAAACGGGCACTGAAATGGTTTCTCTCCCGTATGGACACGGAGATGATTTACCAATTTGTATTTCGCTTTAAATGGTTTAAAATCTCTCGTACAGTTCTTCCAATAACAAGTGTGATCCAGTTGTTCGGGCCCACCGACATGATCAAGTGTTAAGTGGTTGACTATTTCATTGATCGTGTAAAACAATTTCCCGCATGTTCGACGCTCTTCTTTCGTGTGTTTATCCAACCACAGGCATTGAAACTCGGTTCTGAATCCCGAAACAGCGTTCCTGTGAAAGAATTGATAGAACGCAGCTTGGTGACTGTAGGAACTCATCGCTGGATGAATAGGAGCTACGGTTTGAGAATGGAGAATTTGGGGCTCCAATGCCGTACCAGGATTGCACGACATAGATTGGTGATGATTCTGGGAATGATTTCCATACATTCCATAGTTTTGGTAATCATTTGCAGAAGTCTGGGATAGAATATCGGCCGAATTCAAAGCGTTGACACTAAACGATGATAATGAATTTGAAGTTAGAAATTCAGGCGGATAATTATCAGAAACCGTTGCTGGATGAGAGGACAACAAATCATAATTGGGATCATAGGAATATCGTTTCAATAGTAAATCATTTGTACAAAAATTTTTATTGTGATTTGTAGACGAAAATCTCTCGGTTTCAGATGTTGTCATTGATAAAGGCAATTGATGGTTGATTTGTATATTTTGATGAAATTTAATATCTTTTGACAAATTGTCGGTGATCAATAATGACGGATAGGAAACCATTGATATTATTGACTGTTGTCAGATTTGATCGACCTGAAATTATTCGATGGTAAAATACTCATTTATTCACAGCTCGATTCCTATTGGTTATCGATATGACAGTGCGTGACAAGATAAGCGAGAACAACTATTCATTAATTAATGTAGAGATTTTCTACTCCTTCTCTTATTGGTCAGAAACTGAGCAATGAGAATAGAAACAATAATGGGTTGAAAATTTAAACTATTATTTAATTGTAAATATAAAATTTTCCGAAAAGAATTAATAATTATTTATTGTTAATATTTCATGTTTCAGTGAAATATTTTATTGTTTGATAGAATAAAATTGTTCATTTTTTATCAATAGAAAGTTTTTAAAAAGTTTTCTTAAAATCGTCACTATTTTTATACTGTATTTATCTGCTACCATCAGGGACGGCTCTTCCATATAGGCGAAGTAGGAGGCCGCCTAGGGCGCTCAATTTTGAAAGTCGTAAAAATATTTTTATAAATTATTTTTTTGAATATAGAAAAAAAATTATTTATTAAAATATGCGTTTGATGATTTAACATTTTTTTATAAAAAATTTATCTTGAAATAATGATTTAATTTAGCTGTATTCTAGCTCAAATTTGGTGACGTCTCGTAAGGATTTGTATGCATTTCTTAGAATTATAAAATCAAAGAATGTTTTTTTTGTAGAATTTTAAAATACAAATGTGGCCATGTCCCCTAAACTATATAAGCTAGCCTCATCAAACTTTGCAAATTAGTCAAGGTTGATCAGGTTAGGTTAGGCAAAGTTTGGTTGGGTTAGCTTATATATTTATATAGATTGAAACGTAATGTTTCCGTTGACATTCTTTAGGGTAAGCGCTTCATAAATGTTTGCCTAGGGCGCTCGACTTAGACAAAATTCCTTGAGCCGCCCCTGGCTACTATTACCTTTTCTTAGTTAAAAAATCTTATTGGACTGATATTATTTTGATTAGTAATTTTAAAATTTTTTGGTCAGTATTTTTTTGTAGATCTACAATATTTATAGTATATAAGATTGTAAAAGTAAAGCCTGCCAGTAAAAATATTCATGGTTATTGTTGTCTTCTACATTGATTTACATTATTATTAATAAGTAAGACGACTTTTTCAAATTCTATTTTTATCAAATTAATAACATATTAAAACAAAGTTTTTAAATATGTTATTATTAATATAAATATTAATTTAATATTTATATTTATTTAATTGGTTTGACTACATAGCCCTCCACCTAGATCAAGGAGTGATATGTTATTGGTTGAAATGTACGCGGGTTTTAACTTGTCTACCGAAACACGAAGGTTTCTTGTCGGAAGTTGAATTTCGAAAGTTTTGAGGTCTGGGCTTCGACTAATAATTTGGAATGGTCCATCATACATAGCCCTTAAAGTTGTTCTTGTTTCCACTTTAAGCCATACATGAGTGCATGCCTTCAAATCCTCTGGAAAGAATGTTTTCCAATTTTGTTTTCTAGTTCTTTTAATTGTAGTGTCTCCAGGTAGTTTCCCATTGATTCCAAAGACCGCTTGGCTTGGTGATTGATTATTGTCTTCTGAAACGACATTTCGAAGCCCCAGTAATACCAATGGTAGATCATTGGCCCAATTTCTATTTGCATCTTCTGAATGTGTTCACAAAGCCGTCTTGAGAGTTCTATGAAATCTTTCAACTTTGCCATTGCATTGGGGATGGTATGGTGTTGTGTGTCTGTGATCGATGTTGTGCTTTTCACAGAATTCTCTAAATGTGGATGAAGATCATGAAAAACATTTGCAAACAATCGAAAAAGTTCTAAAAGATGCACATTTATCAATAAATAAAGATAAAAGCTGCTTGGCTAAAAATCAGGTTAACTTTCTTGGATTTCACATTTCAGACTCAGGAATCTCACCCCAAACCGATAAGATTCCAGCAATCACCTCCTGTTCAAGGCCAGGCGATGCTAAGGCACTGAGACGATTTATTGGAATGGTAACATTCTATCACTGGCTAATACCGAATTTGGCGGATATAATGGCTCCGTTACATGAACTGACATCAAACGGAGCAAAAGACAAACGTAAATATATCTGGAAAGATCAACACTCGCAAGCATTTGAAACGGCAAAGAAAAAACTGCAAGAAATCACTGAAATGATCCCTCCAGATTCGCAACGCACATTCATCGTATGCACGGATGCATCGGACATTGGAATTGGTGCAAGTCTTAATCACAGAACGGCAGAAGGTAAACTTACACCAATCAGTTTTTTCTCTAGAAAGCTCAACAAAACTGAACAAAGATATTCAACATTTGACCGAGAACTATTAGCTGCCTATTTAGCCATCAAAAATTTCAAACATCACCTGGATGGCAATACATTCGAATTACTAACCGATCACAAGCCATTGGTATACATAAATACAATGAAAGACCCATCCAATAGACAATGGCGATGGATCCAGTTCATAAACGAATTTGATGCAAAGATAATTCACATCAAAGGGAAAGACAACATTGTCGCAGATTTCCTATCAAGACAATCTAATTCAGACAACAATACTCTCAATATTGTTGAGACTGTGCCGATGACAAAAAATGAAATAATTAATCAACAAAGACAACAATCATTCGCCCAAACCTTGAAGCCAAATCACTCATTTAAAATAAGTATAGATGATGACGGAATCCTAGTGGATATGTCTACTGGCTCCCCTCGAATAATACTGCCAGAACCATTTCAATTCAGGGAATTCCAGCGGCTTCATAATTTATGCCACCCAGAAGCAAATGGGACAATAAAATTGATATCGTCAAAATATGCGTGGCCCTGTATGCGAGCACAAATTAGGGAGTGGTGTAGAATGTGTGAAAAGTGTCAAAGAAATAAAGTGACTAGACACACAAAGTCGAGCTTGAAGGAACTTCCAGAAGCAGGAAAATTCAGTCATTCATATCGACTCTATTTCAAAAGTGAATGTAAATAAACCAAATAAAATTTGTTCTATAAAAATGGGAAAATAGGGGAAAAGATATATCTGGTGATAAAACAAATGAAAAGATGGTTATTTTATTTTCATTATTTTCTCGATATATTTTGTAAATTGGGACAACGAATTTAATTCTCAACTAATTAACGATCAAATTAAATATATTATATTTGTTCAATTTTTCTCAAATAAATTATGAAATTTTTCTTTTAATACAATAAAATACTTTTCTTTAAAATAAATACAATTTATTCGATAGTAATTAAATTTACCTTTTAATAATTTTTTCTGTTTTTGCTTTTACAATCGCACTGGGATCCCAAATATTAAATACACTAAAAAAACTTTTCCACTAGACAAAAATCCAACGAATTGAAAGAAAAAAACAAAGATGGATTAACAATACTGTCGATTGAAAATGTAACTGCCAGAACAATTGATTACAATTATGTGATTGATGAATTTATCACAAAAAGAGATTAAAAATTTGCTTCATAATTTCTATGTACTTTTTTTTTAATTATAATAAATAAAAATGAATTCAATAAAATTAAAAAAAATTTATTTTTTTTTAGTTTTTTGCACAGGGCCCCAAAAAGTTACAGAATGGCGCTGCAATAAATCTATAAATATAAAACTAAATGTAGATCGATAGTTTACAAAATAAATGAAAACAAAAGAAATAATAATAATTATTATTATTATGTTGAAAAGAGATTTTGAAGACTATAAATCAGTAATATATCGATGTTTGTTGATACTCACGAATTTTCGGCACTGCCTTTTTCAAGTGAATATTACTGATTTATATTACTGATATAATACTGATTTATAGTCTTCAAACTCTCTTTTAAATTCAATGGAAAAAATAATCAGTGGTGAAATTGGTAGAAATAAAAGTTCTTATAATATTATTATGTTATTATAATTATTATTTTATTATTATTATTATAATATTTATTACTATTATTTTTAAAATTGCTTAAAAATATTTGAAAATTTTATTAATTTGTTTAAATATTAACTAGATCCAAATTTTGAAACAGCACTTGAAAATTTCAGAGACATTATGATTTAATTGTGACAGTCTGAATAAAAACTGTCATGAACGTCTATTCGACAAAGTACACAGATAATTTCCCAAAATTCCATGTAGAGATTTATCGGGCACCTGAAAAATTGAAAAATGCCCACAGATGTTGGGTGGGTTTGACATTGACTGCGACAGTGCAAATCGATCGATAAAGTTGTGCTTGGAAGATGTCAGCACTTATTTGAAACAAATTGGAATTCGTTTGCCGAGTTTATTTTCTTGTTTACAATATTACATCATTGATTGACATGATGAATACAGAAACAATGAAATACGCTCGACCGTGAGAGATGGAGTCGAGGCCAACTTATTTCCAGGATTATTGTTAAATTAATAAAAACAAAATGAGATTAAATGTTTGTTATGCAATTATCGAATAGTTATGTAATAATAACATGAGTAATTCCAATTGTGTTGCCATGCTATTATAGCTACTGCCACCTTATTCATAGCTTTCCTTTTTCAACGAGGTCGCGTGATCCCAATTGAATTCGACTCTAAACAACAATAGTAATCACTTAGAACGCCGATCCCTAATTAAAAGATGCATTGATATCATACAATTTTGAATTTATCCTTTACAACCCACGTTTTTTGTTTTCTATATTCAAATGCACTTTGTGGGCATTATTTTCTTTTCCCATTTCTTTTGTCATAAATCTTCACTAGTGATAATTGCCGATAGTTTTGATATCTGTCGGCAAAGATCTTTTACGTGTAACTTTAATGAAAATACTAAATAACATTTTAACAATAATTATAATAATAATAATAATAATAATAATAATAATAATAATAATAATAATAATAATAATAATAATTATAATAATAATAATAATAATAATAATAATAATAATAATAAAAATAATAATAATAATTATAATGATAATAATAATAATAATAATAATAATAATAATTATAATGATAATAATAATAATAATAATAATAATAATAATGTGGTCAACTATTCATAGAAAGCATAAATGTTTTGATAATAATTAGATGATATCTCATTTAGTTAAAAACTTTTGTTAATGATTTTGGTTAATATATTATTAAATTACTATAATTATTTATTTATTTATTCTTGTTTAAAATATTGTTTATCTATTTTCTACTTGAAGTACCAAAATTATGGTAAAATATGCCAGTAAAGGTTTGAATGTAATGTTCATGGCTAGGGTTGTATTTGTATATATATTTATTTACTATGATACGGATTCTCCAAACCATTGATAAGCTTAAGATGATTTTTCACAATTCTCTAAAATCCCTTTGAATTTATGTTGTTTTATGCAAATTCCAGTTGTAAAAGTAAAATTAATTTTATAAAATCAATTTGTGTATTCATTAAAACAAAATAAATACAAAAGTTATTATAACTGTCACCTCATATGAAATAACCTTTTCCAAGAGTCGAATATGAGTTATACTTTACATATGTTTCTACATTAGTTAAATGCGCAACTTTTTTTAACATATAATATTATTAATTCACATACTGCCTTAGATCCGACATACCGGCTTTTTATTTTCAATACAATTTTAACTCATGAAATGATGCATTTTTTCAGTTCTTCAATTATTAACTGAGCAAAAAGAAAAAAACTACCTAACAAATAGTACACAAGATTGGAGATCGAGATCAAGAAGGCTTCATCGTCATTTATACCGAAAGAGGCTTTCAATTGACATTGTATTTATTAAAAAGCTTGATTATGAATCAGTAAATATATCAAGAAAACATCGATATATTTACTGATTCATAGTCAAGCTTTTTAATAAATACAATGTCAATTGAAAATAAATCAGAGGTGAAAATCGAAAGAGGTTCTTAAATTTCTATTTATAAAATTTAATCCAAAAGTGCTTCTACTTTTCTATTCCATTTAATTCAACTGATTTCGTTTCTTCAAAAATTAAAAAACCAACCATAATAAACTCCTTATATTTCACTCTCTTCATTTCAACATATTTCAGTTATAATTACGTTATCTCTTTAATCCGAAGTTAATGAATAGATAAGAATTTATATTGAAATAAGGAAATAACACTAGATTTGACATATCAATATTTTTTAAATTAACCCACTTTCCGTGATATGATCGATCTGACGAACGAATCCAAATTTCAACTCAATACGATCACAGAAAGTAGGTTAATTTAGCCTCACAAAATTTGCGTGGCACCAGCAAAGTTACTCAGCCCAAAACGTACTGTGGAACAAAAATCTATCTATTCTTTGTACGCGGACCAATATTGGGTTGGGGGCCAGAGGTTGAGAAACGCTGATATAGAGAGTAAAAATTTCCAAAGAAAGATTCTTATCTACCGTTAATTACAACCTTTAAATTTATGGAAAATATTCTTTTCTTTCTCTCATGTCCATTGACATATATTTTACAATAAAAACCAAAAATCTTATAGTTATTTTTATTTTTAAGACAATATGTTTACTATGATAAATGTCATCACAAATGTATATTTTCCAAGCAATTTTGGCCAGTAAATAAAAAATTTATTAGGTAATATAATGATTAACGATTAATTATTCGTTTTTTTTAATTACTCTAAATGTGTTTTAATTTTAAAAAATATGTTGGTTGATTAGAACTGCAACACCATTAATGGAAAGGATTAATTAATTAATTAATTTGGATTTCTTAAATAATATTGACCAGCAACCTCTACAAAATTTAAAATTAGTGTATTCATGTTTATCTTTTCTCGATCTCTATAATACAGGTTGATGTGTATTCACCATTTACACCAAAGCGCATTTGATTATCATACATGAGACATTCATTTAGCAATGTCAATTGAGCTTTGTTTTGGTTTTAGTTATATTTTAAGTTTTTATGTTAAAATAACGGATAAAAAAGTAAGATATTTATTTATTTATTTAAATATACATTAAATATTTCATAGTTCACCTAAAATATCCAATTTCTTCAAGCATTTAGGGAAGAATCTTTAATATGATTATTCAAATTAATATATGATTTTTGAAATTGCTATGATCTGGTTTTCGAAGTTCCTCGTTAACTGCTTGGGATATTGCAGTAAAGCAGTCATTCAAGGTAAATCGGTCGGCTGAATCCATCAGCCGAAGAAACTTTAGTCCTTACCCCATTTTTAATTTTGCTAAACACACTTTCGATGGGGTTCAGAAATGGATTATATGGCAACTTTTCAATTTGATTATTCAATGAAGATATATTATTGTGGATGGATGCATTATCGTGGATCAAAATGAATCCAGAGCCATTGTTTCACAGTCAATTCGGTTATAAATGACTGATATGATTCAATGTCACATCTGGCTATGACACGCACATATTTATTATAGGTAAGTTAATATCAGGTGCGTATATTCAGGGTGTGCTAGGTGTGCAGCGTACACCCGCAAAACCATCTAAAATATAAATTTAGAAATTTAGAAAATTTAGGGCATAAAGCGACCATATTGTTTTGCATACACTATATGCCATACAGTAGTATTTGTAAGCGCTTGTATTTGTGAGCGCGTGAATAGTGTGCATTGATATTTGTCAGTCGCTCGGAACGTTTGCGCGCGAGCAACGGCTATATAACAACGCTTGTGGCTCTTCAACTGTGCGCGCGGACGGTGACTCATGTAAATTGTTCCAAGATTTAACTGCTCAAGTCGATCTGTCCGCTGGCAGCGCTCAGTAGTAAAATTATATATAAAAAAATTATATAGTAAAATTTTATATATAAATAATTATAGTTTTATGTTTATTTGAAATCTGATATTTTTATATAATAATATTTTAAATTAGGTTTGATGTTTATTTATATGTTTATTTGATGTTTATTTGATGTTTATTTTACCTAAATAAAAATGAAAAAATGTATGTTTTTTTAAGCACACCCAATATTAACATCCACCGTACGCCACTGGTTAATATTTAAATTATAAAAAAGCCAAATCAATGTCCATTCGATGATAATCAATTGCCGTTTGGTGTATGAGAAAAACAAGTTTTAAGTTAGTTTATTTATATATCAACCATCAAGTAAGATTTAAATTTTTTTTATATTATAGATCCTTGTATTTCATGCAAGCAGGTGTAAAAATAAATATCCCATAATACGTGTATATAATGGATAAATTCGTTAAAAGTGTCGCAAGTTTGTCAAGTGAAACTAATGATTCCCAAGAAGAAGCAGAGTCGACGAAGAAAATATGATGAGAGCAATGTAAGTTATGGCTTTATATATTGTGGAGACGAAACATGCCCGATCCCAAAATGTCTAGTTTATAGAGAAACTTTGGGTAATAGTTTGATGATACCCGTAAACTTTTACGACATTTAACTACTAAGCACCCATCAGTGGCTCAAAAAGACTGGCATTTTCAACGTTTGAAAGACCAGTCTAAGAAACAGGTAACTCTCACGGGTTCGTCTTTTAAAACATCATATAAAACACAAAGAGCAAGTTACATGAACGCTAATATACAAGTTAAATCCAATAAACCTCATTTTCTTGCTGAAACTTTAATTTTACCTGTCAGCAGAGAATTTGTCAACATTATAATTAGCCAAGAAATCACTAAGGAAATCTAAAAAATACCTGCGTCAGCAGATACAATCTCACGTCGCGTTTATGATATTTCTAGCGACATTGAATTGACGTTAATTGAAAAATTAAGACTTAGAGGAGTTTTAGCAATACAAGTTGACGAGTGAGGTACACTGACGGGTATGAAATAAAAGAGGACTTTTATTTTGTCTGCCACTACCTGGCTATAACACTGGAGAAAAGATATTCAAAGTAAAAGACCAGTACCAGAGCGTAATTTGGAATAGCACAATTGTATAAGTATTTGCACAGACAGATCAGCAACAATGACGGGAAAACTTAGGGGATTTATAACATGGGCTTCTATATAAACCTTAACTTGCATACCTGGCGGATATATTCACTCATTTAGATTAGATCAACAAAAGAATGCAAGGCAGGAATTATAATATTTTAACATCATCGAACAAGATTGAAAGCTTTCGCGTTAAGTTGGTGTTATGGATCACCCACACTACCAATGGAAGTAATGAAATGTTCCCAAATGTCATGGCTGCCGATTCAGAAAAAAAGTGCATAGTAAGTAATAGTGAAACACTTGGAGGTATTAGAATTAAAAATGAACTTCTATTTTCCTGAATGTGACCTGCACCCTGTATATTGGGTACGAAATGCATTCTCGGATAGCATTTCCCTTGGATACTTACCGATAAAAACTGATCGGACATTAAAACTAAAATTTGCGAAACAGAGCTATCACAGTTTAGGCTTCATATAAAAATGAATATCCACTGCGTTCAAAGCATGCTATTGCCATTCTCTTATCATTTGTCACGACCTGCTTATGCGAATTGTGGTTTTCAACTCTCACTACGGTTAAATCAGAAAAAGAGAACGCCTGAGAACGATTGAAGAAAATTGAGATTGCTCTAAATTTTGACCGTTTGTGCTCCGTTAAGCAGGCTCACATTCTCATTAAACATCTTCTCATATTATAATGATTTTAATAATAAATAAATATTGGTTTATTCTTTTGTGTACCTCTAAATTTTTTTGATTTGTTAGGTGTACCTCGAACACAACAAGTTTGCGGAACACTGACCAATATAGCTGCTTAGCTAGTTTATTCTAACTTTTGAACATATGGCAGGAGGGACGATGTCCAACATTTTAAACAATATAATCTAATTATAATTTTAAAAATATTTTTTAAATAAATATTTATATTAACTTATCCGATATAATAAATATTAAAACAAAAAATTATTTTTGTCAATTAAATAGTTTTTCCCATAGGAAATTAGTGAATCATTGGCGAATAAATCGCATTTTAAAAAATAATACAATTAACAATTTTTTTCCAGTCCACTTATCATTTGAAAAATGACATTTCTTATTGTGCATTAATGGCCCCCTATCCAATCCGATCGATTGCGCACATCAAATTTAGGGATATTTGACCTTTGGCATTGAAACATCAGAATATTAAATTCTTTTAAATAAAAAATAATAAAATAAAATAATAAATAAAATGATTTTTCTATTCGAAAAATTTTGAGAAAATATTCAATGATAAATAATTTTTTTTAATAAAAACGATACTTTTAATAATTATTCTTTGTATAAACTTTTAATTATCACGAATCTGATTGGCTGATAAAAGACCAATCAAATTTCAATTACTAATTAAAGCACATGGGAACTAAAGATTTCCTATCTGAATTTCTTCGTCTGGAAAATGATGATATTTAATTATTCATTTTTATTTTTAAAAAAATACGCCTACAGTTTAAAAATTCCTATAAGTCCAATTTTTTATATTTTTATATTATTTATAGTATAAAATGATGATTGCTTGGTAGCAGCATTTATTATTTAAAACAATAAAATGATAATTTAAGCCTTTTGCTGCAAATAATGTATTTAATGAAAGAATTTTCGACTATACGATAGTCCTTGTCAATTGACAAGGACTATCGTATAGTCGAAAATTCTTTCATTAAATACATTATTTGCAGCAAAAGGCTTAAATTATCATTTTATTGTTTTATATATTATTTATATTATTATTATCAAACATGTTGAGTTGCATAAAATGTGGACGTAGGGGTTGTAAATGTTTCTTATTAGGACAGTCAATACATGGGCGTCCGCAGGAATTTTTGCAAAGGGGGAGGGGGAGAAGGGGGCAAAAATATATTTTTACCAAGTAGACAATTTTTCTAGGGCGGAAGAGAGTTGAAAATAAATACATGTGTATAATAAATATTTGGGGCATAATACAAAATAGGACTTTTTTTTCGTTTATTTACAAAATAGAACACTTTTTTTAAACCAGAACGTTAATTAATATTGAAAGTTTTTATACAAATAAGATGATTTGAAATCATTGATTTTCAGATATAATTAATAACATTAAAAAAACAGGAAGCCTCTTTAAATTAAATTTTTTTATTAATTTTTTTTTGTCTTGGGTTTTTCCAACATTGTTTGATCGCATTTAATAAAATGTGTTTAAATTAATCGAAAAATAGAATGGTCGCTCATGAGTCAATGTGTTAATTCTAATTTTTTTTAATTTTGCTTCGTGAATTACTTTGATTAGTTTGTATTTATTTAGTGGCTCGACACTATAAGTACCCGGACTACAATAAGAGTGCTTTAACAATATTCTAGTGAAATCATAATATTACAAAAATATTTTGTTTCAATATTCACCTGCATATCAGAGTTGAAGAGTGACCCGACAATTGCGCGCAATGAAAAAAGTTAAAAAAATACAATTCAAATCTATATAATTATTTCAATAGTAACTGTTACTAGTTTGTAGACGGACGGGTGCTGGCAATCAACTGTCTGTTGAAAAGATCGGTGCGAGGCCTCGGTGCCAGTTGTTGGTATGCGGTATGTTGTCGATGATGCGAGCATGAACATTCTACAGTTGTAAATAAAATCTTGGATTTTTACGTCGGCCTATGTAAATATCTTCCTAGTAGTTGATCAATGGTTGATCAAATTCATTGAAAACACCAGGAACATCAACTACAGGAACAAAGCTTAGAACCAACATCATTTTGATGTGCATTCTTAGATTTTCGTCATGGCGGTATGCTGTTGCAATATTTAAATCTTGGACCTTGCGCCAGAGATTCTGTCCGAAATGAAACAAGCATCTAACTAACTGCAAGTCAGGAAAGATTTCACCAATTAGGTTTTGCTTAATTTGAAAACTTTAATTGGCGCGGCTTTGTCTGGCGCGCAATAGTTACGGTGTCTAGTGGGAGAGCTTATTTTCAATTTATTTGTCAAATCATACTATATCATGTCGTGTTTCGAAGTGTGATAAAATTCTTGTTTTGCATGGTAATAGCAACCAGTAAATATGGAATTAGTTGCAAACAGCTTATGGCAATATATGCCCCTTTCGTACCATAATAAACGATTGGTTTAGTTAGTTCAAACATGGTCGCCAGTCAGTGTTTGATGATGAGAACATTGATCGCTCCTGTGACATTTCTTGTCAAAAGAGAGAGTAATGTTTAAAAATTTTGAAATAAGAACACTAAATCAAGGATATCTCACATCGGTCAAATGTAAGTACCAGAGGTGTGGATGCCATCCTAAATGGATCTGGAGTAAGAAAATTGATATCCAGATTCGATCCACGTTTTATTTCCTCAGAAATGTATGAAAACCAGAGGGAATACTGCACGGCAAACTTTACATTTTTTTATGATTATGGTGAGTGACCATTGGTACCCAATTGGTGACCAATTCCTAAGATATACCATTATTGTGAATGAAACCACTTTATTCCGGTATATTCCTGAGACAAAGCGTGAGGCCAGCAAATGGAAATACTTTGGATAAAACAAGATAAGATCTGAAACATGTCATCGAAAATAATTTATGTTGACAATTTATTTAGATCAAAGTGGCATAATTTTTACGGATTTCACTGAAAAATGTCTGCGAATTAATTCCACCTATTACAGTAATCTCGTGGACACATACAGGCGTAACACCGAAAGCCACGTGGTCTCCCTCTATGACTACTTCAAAACAAAACCCTAATGCACGAAAGTGCGGAAACAATAGCAATGATTGAGAAAATGGATTCCTTTCTTGAAAAATTCCTTTTTGTAAAACTCTTGCATCGCTGGAGAAAGTGTGTAGACCATCACCTGTTTAATCTAGTTGTACTTAACTTAAAATATACCTATTCCTAGTCCAAGTTCTTATTTAACGCGCCACGTAATAATAATAAGGATCATATTGTTGGACTCCCGACTGTACCGCCGCATCACTGTCATTCAGTGTCCCCCAATCCAAATTCAGAGAATCATATGAAATCTGTAAAAGAACTGCTATCCAAGGATTTGAGACTTGAACATTTGTGCGGTTTCCAACGATAATCACGATAATATCATCCAAATACTTCCGAGTTCCTCTTTTTGTTGATCAATTTCCTATTATAAGTTTCCTCTTTAGCCTATTCTCGTTTTCTCAATGTTTCTTTATCTAAGACCGAAAGTCAACTTGTGTGATTATCGCTCCCCATAATCTCCCATCAGCTTCACTAATTAATTGTCATTATAATCTTGCCGCAGTTATATAAAGGAACCCAGAAATAAAATTTGAATATAAAATCAATTAAAATTGGAGTTCAAAATTAATTAAAAATTTAAAAATTTAAAAATCAATATTTTCAGGGCTTTACGTGACGTGAGGGAGTCCCTAAAGTTCGTGTGCAATTAAAATACTTGTAGCTAGCCACCATATGTGATAGAAATAATCTGTAAAAATAATTTTAATTGTATTTAGTGTTGGGTATTTATGAAAGTCGGTATCAATATCTGACTCATCGCTGTCCTTAGTCAAATAAATCGAACAACCCGTCACAATAATATCTATTCAAAATCATCACAATTACACTTTTATTATCCACACACTTTAATTGACAATTTCACTTACACCACTTTTAATAACACTTTATTCAACACAATTATCAATAACACTTTTAGTCTGGCATGGGGATAAGACTTTCAATGGGAGATCTCTCTTTCTGTTACGTTACTTAGTTTGGCTGTTACCAAGTTTTTAAATTCAACTTTCTTTTCACTAATGTTTTTTTCTTTTCGACCAACTGGCAATTCGATTGGCTTGCCTATTGTTTTTATATTGGACATGCAATTAAATTCTCTCTCACTCAAATTGGTTTTGTCAATTTTTCAGCATCTCTTTCTCCGGGCTTCCCACACAAACCAAATTTATCTTCAAATTGAAGCTTTCAGGCCTTCGGATAATTCATTTACTTTCTGGTAATTTTGCCCGAATTTGCAGACGGGTTCCGTTTTACTTCGGGTTTTCCTCATTCATTTATTTGGTGCGACTTACTTGAATAATTTTGTTTCTAACACTGCTCAGGTTTTCCATTGGCTAGAGTTTCTAATGTTTTTATTAATTGATTTTCACTTATATTTTATGCTTTATGTTTTTATTCTATTTATTTATTTTGTGTTGTCAAGCGCCAATATTAGTATCTTTTGCAAATAGGATAACGGATGTGATTGCGGGTATTTCTGAAAATCTGAATAACAGAATCGTATTCCCTTTTGTATATGATGGGGGGCGTGTTGGAAATTACCAAGGACTATAACCAATTTATATATTTCTTCTTTTTTTTCTTTTTGATTACAATGCGAAAAGCATTTTAATTGCACATGGGGTTCATGAAGGATAAATATTCCTGACAATGTGGTCATGTAATTATTATGTAATGGATAATTCTTTTCATTTTTCAAGTGTATTGTTTTTATAATATTATAAGAACTTTTTTTAATTTTCACCATTGATTTCTTGTCAATTGACATTGTATTCATTAAAAAGTTTTATTATGAATCAATAAAGATATCGTTGTTTTTTTGATATTCACAAATTTTCGGTACAGCCTTTTTCAAGTGATTTTTTAGCTGCAATGATCAATGATAAACTTTTGAAAACAAAAAAAAATTTTTATTTATTTTGAAAAAAATTTTGTTTAATTTAATAGTTAAAAGATTTTCAAGTTTTCGTCTATACAAATAAATCATGTACAAATAAATTTTTCGTGAATATCGCAGACATTTATAGATTCGAAAAACGAAGCTCCAGTTCTAAACCCCTCTTAGTTTTTGTCAAAGTCATAAAACGACATGGCTCGCAGGTTTTCTTACCAAAAGATTTAAAATCTTATTAGTAACAATAATAATAATAATAATAATAATAATAATAATAATAATAATAATAATAATAATAATAATAATAATAATAATAATAATAATAATAATAATAATAATAATAATAATAATAATAATAATAATAATAATAATAATAATAATAATAATAATAATAATAAAAGCAATAAATATGGCTGCAATGCAGACTCAAAGAGTGGGTGGTATATGATTTCCACCTAGTTGCTAATTTTGACAGTAAGTGAACATTGAGGACACATGGGGCGGTTTTATATGTATATATTTATTCTATTGCACTTTTAACTTTTTTAAATTTCATTTTTATATCAAGCTTTGAGATATTAACGAGGACAAGGTATTTTTTAAACATTTAATAATAATAATAATAATAATAATAATAATAATAATAATAATAATAATAATAATAATAATAATAATAATAATAATAATAATAATAATAATAATAATAATAATAATAATAATAATAATAATAATAATAATAATAATAATAATAATAATAATAATAATAATAATAATAATAATAATAATAATAATAATAATAATAATAATAATAATAGTAATAATAATAATATTAATAATAATAAGAGAGCTTGAAGACTATAAATCAGTAATATATCGATGTTTTTTGATACTCACGAATTTTTGCCACTGCCTTTTTCAAGTGAATTCAAGAAATTCACTTGAAAAAGGGCAGTGCCGAAAATTCGTGAGAATCAAAGAACATCGATATATTACTGATTTATAGTCTTCAAGCTCTCTTTTTAAAAAATTCAATGGAAAAAATAATCAGTGGTGAAATTGGAAAAAAAGTTCTTATAATAATGATAATAATAATAATAATAATAATAATAATAATAATAATAATAAATCTGATAATAAATCTCTGAAGATTTTATACCTTTCATAACTAATGAACTTTGAATATATTTAATTTTTATAATAATATTTTCAATAAAAGTGTATGTAAAATAAAAATTAAAAACATACTAAATTTTGAAATGAATAATCCAAACATGATCCGTTGATACCAATGAATAGACTGGGACATTGGATATTTTATCAAAATTGAAAATATATCACATAGCTTACAGTGAAAACAAAAATACATATAATCAGAAATTATGGTTTAAAGTTCCGCAAACTGACAACTAAAAATCCAGTAACACATGAGACCAAGAAACCCGCATTAAGCAATGAGGCGAGACGAGACAACATGCCCATATAAACATCACACACTCGCATTCGCAGAGGAAGCTGGAATGGGCACAATATGCGATGGAACTAGGAAAGTACAACACCAATACAATTTACCATCTGTCAATCAAAATCTGACCACACAAATCGGATTCGCTCATTGAGAAAATCAAAAATCAAATTAATGCTTCAAAACGAGAAATTCGCGGTCGAGCTTACGTGTGATTCATATAAAAGGCATACTTATTCGCACACTCGCATTCTGTCTCGCGCTTATCAAAACTTTACTAAGAGATTTGGAAAATCTAACCTGGTCATATTGGAAATGATTTTTGGAATCGAACATTTGCTGCTAATGGCTGGGATGGGCTGGCGATGAGTGGCGCACGAACATTATTTATCATGTGGCAGGAATTCTATCAAAATTGACATGTTGCTCGGTTGCTTTTTATTTGTTCATATTAATCTGTCGAGACGCATGCTTCATTAGAGATGTCAATCATTTCTCTGGTTTTATATACATAGTAATTTCCAGTTCAATCAAATGCTCTTGAGCCATGGTGAATTGCAACCTTTGCAGAATCTGCACAACGTTTTCATATGCATATTAATATACGAAAATTAAATCACTTTTACGCTTGACTGATTTCAGTGCGGTGATGGTTGACTAATTTTCTGTTTGAGACTGGCTGTGCAATGAAATTGTTATTAATTTCTAGCAGGTTTCATCTAAATCACTCTTCACTCATACTTAAGCTTTCACTGTCTTGGCTACTGATAGATTTGCCAATAATGACAAGATTTGACACTTTACAACCGGTTTTGATGAAGAAGAATTTATTATAAAATGTTTGATTTGGGAAAGTGATTTGAGAGTGGTTGAAATAATTTATTTTATAATTTCTCTATTTAATCCCGCTGTTAGATGTTCATTTAGTAATCACGGAATATGTTCGGGGTATTTTAATGCTTTATTTTTGTTTTAATCAACCTTAATTATATATCTTCTGTTTATTATAACCGTTTATGTAATCATTTGGAGTTTCTGGAGCAAATCGCCAAAATAACTCATTCCTGTTTTAAAGTCCTTTAAATTGGTTTATATTTCTGTTTTTAATTACGTCTCTTCAACTTATATTACCAGAATTGTCCTACCTCCTAGGCTAATCAAACCGTGATTTATTGCTACAATCTTAAATATGGTGTAAGAAGACTAACTTCTAAAATAAATAAACATCACAATCAATAGAACATGTTTATTATTTTAGTGGGGTCTTGGGGGTGGCGCATCAAAACACCTTCTTATGACCATGAATATATATTCAAATTTCAGAAAATATCTCAACCAAATTTTGGACAGCTTCCTCATTTACCCGTTTATAGGATAATTTCGATCCAACAATTTAGACCCCGTGGAGTACCTCATTTAGGTACCCTAACCCTTTAGTGACCCAGTTTTCTCGTTACTAAGCAAAATACCAGTAAACAAAATAATTCAGAAAATTATCAGGAACAATAAGTGTTCCTCTGGGTGGGTTTGAATAACAAATGTTCATGCTTTTATGACAGCCCTCTACCAGAACCAGTTAGGTCACACCCCGATAAAACGGGGTCTAGAAGTCACGATAGGGCACAGTGTTTGAAGCAAAAAATGTTTATAAGGGTGGATTTACGAAAAAATGTTTTAATTTCAGTGAAGTAGAATTGCATGGTGGAGGGACCGGGGAGCATCAGGGAGCGAAATAACTTAGTGCAGGGAGAGTCACTAAAAGTTTCAGGAATTAATCTGGAGGAGCCCTTTTTTTTACATGGTCAACTTTATGTTGCTTTCTCCAGAGTTGGTTCAACCAAAAATCTCTTCATCTTTGCACCACATTGCAGAATAAAAAACATTGTCTATCAAAAAGCACTTTCTTAAAATGTCAAGTTGACAGGATCATTTTAAAATGTATAAATATTATATTTTCTTTTGTATTTTGAAATGTTTATAAAACTGGTTATCAAAATAATTAAGTGAGTTAATATCAAATTCTAGGTGTATTCAACAGAATATTTTTATAAACAGGGTTAACACATTATTCTCAACATACGTAGTTCGTTTAATAATGGCTGGGACTGACTAAGAAAGAAACATGATAAACCAATCAAACCAATTGGTTTTAACACTTACACGTATGTTTGTTTATATGCATAAATTAAATAATCTGATTGGCTGACGTACGTACTTATAATTCCATTTTTCGTCAAATGGATGAGGTGGAATACAGAAGTGTGATAAAATTCTGTGCTTTTAAAGAAGTCGTCTGATGAAATATTTTTGTGATATAGCAATTGCATATGGCAATAAATGTCCTTCTAGATCCACAATATATCGTTGGATATCATTATTCAAGCATGGCTATGAAAGTGTGCACCAGGATTATTCCAATGTTGGCAGACCAACTGAAATTTCCGATCAAAAAATTACGCAATGTGAGGAGATTATTCGAGTTGAAAGACGAACTAAGGTGGGTGAAATAACAGAATTACTTAAAATAAGTGTTGGATAGTTGTCACAACATCATTGGGAAATTAATCTATCGCAAATTATGCTCCCGATTTATTTCCAAAGTTTCTGTCTCCTGACATGAAGGAAATGCGCCTCAAAAGCACATTGTCAAATTTGCAACTGTTGAATCAGTATAGTGATGCATTTCTTAATAATATTGTTACTGAGGACGAAACATCTCTTTCATTATACTTACCTGAAACCAAACGGGAATCATCTGAATGGAGACATGCAGAAGAGAAACCTCCTCTAAAGAATGAGAAATGGCAATTCACATCGAAAAAAACTGATGCTCTCAGTGTTTTTGGGACAAAGGTGCAGTCATTCACCTAGATTTATTGACAAATGGACAAACAATAAATGGTCAATACTATGCAAGATTGGTTGAGGAATGCCGTGCAAAGAAACGGAAATCAAGAAATGTTCCACTTTGGCTCTTTGTTGATAATGCTCCTGTCGATACAAGCAATGTTTACGATGTTAAACAGAAAAGAGTGGTTTTAGACTTCTCCAACACCCACCTTACAGCCCGGACCTTGCTCCGAGAGACTTTTTTTGTTCAAACACATGAAGAATGCATTACATGACCATCATTTGAGACATCAGATCCACTCCAGCAATTTGTTTAACAGTGGTTTGCACAGATTCCTGGACATCTTTTTGCTGGTGCATTTCAAGATTTGGTTATTCGATGAAATAGGTCAATGGTAGTCATATAGAAAAATAATTAAATGTGTTTTTCGAACTAGTAATTGATGCAGTTCAATAAAAGTTGTTTCAGTTTTTTGTGTTGTTATTCTTTCTTTGTTAGTCCGATGCATTATTGAACGAACTACGTATATTATAAATGTTTGCCGTGAGTTCAGAAGGAGTTTTGTTTACATTGTTTAAAAAATTTAGTCAATAATATTTACTTTGTTTTAATCATTCTAAAACAGTGGTGCCCAACCTAGTGCCCGTGGAGACTTTTTCAAATGCCCGTGGGTGTTTTTCTAAATACGGTTAAAGAAAATATCAATTTTTAACATTAAGATGTATAATGTTTCAATGAGAATTACAAGCGCATTTTTAATTTTCGAAATTAAAATTAATCAATCCCAACAATTAATTATTAAATGGGAATTCCAAGAAAATTAAATTTTTTCCTACTTTAAATTAAAATTAATTAACTCAAATATCGTTACATCGTTAGTTAAAAAACTCTATTTAAATCAGTCAACCAAAAACAATCTCTCAGTGTGGACAACAATTTATCCAAATAAAAAAAATAATTTTTGTTTTTACAAAAATGTCTCTCAGCAAAGGGATGTCTCAAAAAAGAAAACGTGAAGATGAAAAATCTGCGCAACAAGTGTTAAGAAATAACTGGGAAGAACAATTTTTGTTCACACATTCACAATCATCAAGGCCAATTTGTCTGATTTGTAATGACACAGTTGCAGTCTATAAAAAATACAATGTGGAACGTCATTTTAATTAGATGCATTCAGAATTCAAAATCAAATACCCAATTGGATCTGCAGACAGAACTGACTTTATTTCAAAGAGAAAATCGAAACTTGCAGTTCAGCAAACATTTTTTACCAAAAGACAAGAAGAAATGCACGGTATGACAAAAGCTTCCTTTCAAATTTCCCTGCTGCTTGCCAGATTAAAAAAAGTTATTCAGATGGTGAAATGGTAAAAGAGGCAATTTCTATTTTTGCTGAAAACTCAGGTGACCCAAAAAACAAATTGCTGTCCAAAAACATAGCACTTTCAAGAAATACAGTTACTCGGAGAATTGAAGAAATGGCCAATGATGTCTCAAAACAAATTATTGTTGCTGCTTCACTTTCAAAATACTTTTCAATTGCAATTGATGAAAGCTGTGATGCAACTGACAGTGCTCAATTACTGGTTTATATAAGATGTGTCAATGAAAACTTCGATGTTGTTCAGGAACTTCTTGGCCTTTGTCAACTGAAAACCACAACAACTGGAGCCGATATCTTTGAAGCACTGAAAGATTGTGTGGAAAATTCAAGCATCAACGAGTATAAGCTCAACTGGAATCAACTGGAAAGTATCTGCACAGATGGAGCTCCTGCAATGGTTGGAAAAAACAACGGTTGTGTTTCCCTTCTAGAAAAATATCTAAAAAGAAAACTTTTTAAGTACCATTGCATTATTCATCAAGAAGTTCTTTGCTCAAAGGATATGGAATTCAAGCATGTTATTGACACAGCTGTGCACTGTATTAACAAGATTAGAGCACGATCTCTAAATAGAAGAGAGTTCCGATCCCTGTTTGAAGAGGAAACCGATGAATGTGGTGAACTTTTGCTCCATTGCTCTGTTCGCTGGTTGTCAAAGGGAAAAATGCTGTCAAGATTTTTCCAGTTAAGGACCCAAGTA
The DNA here is from genome assembly GCA_959609185.1 of Schmidtea polychroa. Classification (NCBI taxonomy): domain Eukaryota; kingdom Metazoa; phylum Platyhelminthes; order Tricladida; family Dugesiidae; genus Schmidtea; species Schmidtea polychroa. Next base: position 18,955 of record CAUHTR010001031.1, on the reverse strand, counting down.
CTGCAATTTTTGGAAGAAAAAAAAGAGTTGCCTACCGAGTGTGATCTTTTGAAAAACAATTCCTGGTTGAGTGAATTGGCTTTTCTTGTTGATGTCACAAATTACCTGAACATCTTGAACACAGGATTGCAAGGTGAAAATAGTTTGTTCCCAACACTATTCAATCAAATCAATGCATTTAAGGCAAAATTAAAACTGTTTTATAACAGTCTTTCTCAAGGAAATCTGGATCTTTTCCCCACGCTTCAGAAATTTCAACTTGAAAGTTCAATCACTGTCAACTTGGACTATGAAAAATACAAACTTGCCATTATGAATTTGTCTCATTCATTTTCTTCTCGATTTTCTGACTTTGAGGCAGAGAAGGATAACATTTTATTGTTCATTAATCCATTCTCTATATCAGAAAGTGAAATCAGCAAGTATTCTCCAAAAATACAGATGGAAATTACTGACATTCAAAACCACACAGGATTAAAGAGAAAGTTTCAAGAGCTTTGTGAATCACCTATTTCACCCGACTTAAAAGCATTCTGGAAGCTTGTTCCAAAAAATGACTATCCTGAACTTAACAACATGGCACTCCGGTTTGTGGTCAAATTTGGATCAACTTACATTTGTGAGAAGACATTTTCTTCAATGAACTACATAAAAAGCAAATTCAGATGTTCACTCACTGATGCTCACTTGGAAAACCTCATTCTATTATCAAATTCAAAAATCAATCCTGATATTGATCAACTTGTTAGCCAGACTCAAATTCAAAAGCCGCATTAAAATGATGTTATAAATAAATTTGTTTGTTTTGTTTCACATTATTATTTTTATTATTTTAAATTTTTAATACAAATGCATGTTTCCTAATAAAAAGATTTAAATAGTTGCCCACTTGATAAAAAGGTTGGGCACCACTGTTCTAAAATATATAATAGCTCCGGTCACGGATGACCGCTACCGTCCCAGCGATATGGAAATCAATGTTTTACTATGTATCTTTGAAATATTTAATATTTAATGTTTGAAATTAGGGATTCAAGTTTGTTTTGCCATTTTATATTCATTTTCTTTCATTATAACAATTCATTAAAAATTAAAATAAATTCATCTTTAAACCCCTTAAACACGTTTCAAAATTTAAAACACACTTGAATATCGCTAAACAAAATATAGGCTACGCCCGTCCTTTTCATTCCAACAATTGGTGATTGCAACAATGCTAGCGGATATCAGGACCTTTCAGATAAAAACAATAACTTATCCATCTGGCACTTTATAACTATTTCCCTTGCGACAATGAAGGTATTGCAATTTGCATTTAACGTTCAAAATCAAAAGCAATGAAACACAATTTTTATTTGATATTTCGAACGATTTCTCCTCCAGCTTCACTATGAAACTGTAATCACCTCTGATACCCATGATTAATTTCTTTTATATATACAAATAACAATAACTTAAGAGCCAAATATTGACAGTGAAACTTAACTATAAACACGTGTTAAACATATCAAAATCTATTTGACTATTTTACAAATTTAACGAACATTTGTTTCTAATGACAAGCCATTATCATTATTATAATTATTATTATTATTATTATTATTATTATTATTATTATTATTATTATTATTATTATTATTATTATTATTATTATTATTATTATTATTATTATTATTATTATTATTATTATTATTATTATTATTATTATTATTATTATTATTATTAGTATAAAGTGATGATTTCTTGGTAGCAGCATTTATTATTTAAAACAATAAAATGATAATTTAAGCCTTTTGCTGCAAATAATGTATTTAATGAAAAAATTTTCGACTATAAGATAGTCAAAATAATATTATATAAGATATTAATAATATTATTATTATTATTATTATTATTATTATTATTATTATTATTATTATTATTATTATTATTATTATTATTATTATTAAATAAATAATTAAACATACATGGCAATGATTTAATTATAAGATAACGCCAATCAAACATTTTTTTCACGATTAATTTCGACAGTTTTCCTGTCATCATCAGGTGGGATATAATACTCATTAAATAAAGGATTTTAAACAAATTTAATTATATATAAAAATTTTTTTTTTATTTTATAAAAATATTATTTTTTAAAAACTTTAACATTTAAAATTTAATTTAATAATTTAAAAATTTAAAAATTTTTTTATCAATTATTTAATTTAACACAACAATCAATACATACAATACACAAAAGCTTATTTAAAAACACTCAACACACAAGTATTTACAGCATTCTGCACATTAATTTTCGGATTCAATGATTTTATCAACAACGCCTCACAAATCACACGTTCCCAATAATTATCGAAGTTTTTTAATAAAATTTTAAAATCAGACATACCTATTTTAATCTTACAGCCCTTATTGTGCTCACCAATATGGGTCAAAGACTTCGGTCTACAATGTTCTCGAGCTCGAATACAGAGATGACGGGAAGTCTCTCCAATGTATGTGGCATTACACCCATTACATGTAAACTGATAAACGAGATCGGAACACAATTCAACCGGAGTCTTTGACTTATTAATAAACATATTGCGTACTTTCCATGAAGTTGACACTATCCTATAGTTTAAATTCCCTAACTGCTTTCTTATCTTCACTTTATAATCCTTAAAACCTTCTGAGTACGGCAATACTAACACAAATTTAGGCTCATCATCCTTGCTCACACTATTTAATTTATTTAACTCATCAGACTCATCCCACCTCAACAAAATCACACACAGATTTTAACTCATCAGACTCACACGTCTCAACAAGATCACACCCAAATTTTCTCAAACATGGATCCTTAGGATTTTTAATAAATTTGTCAACAGTCTCTTTCACCATAACTACTAAAAAGGATTTTGAATAACCATTCTTCATCAACAGTTCAACCAACACGTCAACACTCTTTACCGAATTTTTAAAAGTAGAAGACAAAGACCATGCACGATAAATCAACCCCTTCACCATATTTCTTTTATACTTGAATTCACAAAAACTTTCGGAAGAAGTATAGAGACCAGTATCAGTTGGTTTTCTATAAATCTCTGTCTCATAGTGTTTCTCTTTACGTTGTATTAACAAATCCAAGAAAGCAAGCGATGATTTTTTCTCCGTTTCACATGTGAATACAATGTTTTTATGTAGACTATTCATATAATGCAAAAACGGGTCAACATGCCTCTGATTTTCAAATATAAGAAATATATCATCCACATACCGTTTATAAACAGTGGGTTTCATACCTTGGAAAGATGCAATTTTCTTTTCTAAGCTTGTTAAAAAAATTGAAGCCATCGTTGGTGCTAAAGGAGAACCCATAGCAACCCCATCTATTTGTTGATACCATTCATTATTGAAAAGAAAATTGATTTTTGAAGTTGCAAATACAAGAAGTTCACGAAATGCTGTTCTATCCAAAATATGATGTTCAGAAATATTTTCATTCCATAACAAGCAACATAATTCAATTGTTTCAACCAATGGTACATTAGTAAACAGACTACAAACATCAAACGAAACCATAATTTCATCCATACTTTGTCTATCATATTGTGCAATGCAGGAAACAAATTCAAAACTATCTTTACATTCAAATTCTGATCGTATCAATGGTTTCAATAATCCATCCAAAAATTTGGCTATTTTATACTGGGCAGTGCCAATCATGGATAAAACAGGTCTCATAGGCACGCCATCTTTATGGATTTTTGGAAGCCCATACATTTTTGCTGGTTGTGATCCCATTGGGCGAATGGACTTAAACAACTCTTCATCAATTTGCTTATTTTTAATTAATTTATTCAGTATTTCTTTCAACAAATTCTCATCCTTAAGAGGAGGCTGTATTCCGTTTCTTCGAGAAATCTCTATTTTCACAAACTGGGGAGCGTTCAAAACATCATTAAGCTTATTTACATATACATCATGGTCAAGAATTACCAATCCATTTCCTTTGTCAAACTTGCATATATTGATGTCTTTTTTAGCTAAATTTGGGATCACAATGGGATCACAACCAGCAAAAATGTATGGGCTTCCAAAAATCCATAAAGATGGCGTGCCTATGAGACCTGTTTTATCCATGATTGGCACTGCCCAGTATAAAATAGCCAAATTTTTGGATGGATTATTGAAACCATTGATACGATCAGAATTTGAATGTAAAGATAGTTTTGAATTTGTTTCCTGCATTGCACAATATGATAGACAAAGTATGGATGAAATTATGGTTTCGTTTGATGTTTGTAGTCTGTTTACTAATGTACCATTGGTTGAAACAATTGAATTATGTTGCTTGTTATGGAATGAAAATATTTCTGAACATCATATTTTGGATAGAACAGCATTTCGTGAACTTCTTGTATTTGCAACTTCAAAAATCAATTTTCTTTTCAATAATGAATGGTATCAACAAATAGATGGGGTTGCTATGGGTTCTCCTTTAGCACCAACGATGGCTTCAATTTTTTTAACAAGCTTAGAAAAGAAAATTGCATCTTTCCAAGGTATGAAACCCACTGTTTATAAACGGTATGTGGATGATATATTTCTTATATTTGAAAATCAGAGGCATGTTGACCCGTTTTTGCATTATATGAATAGTCTACATAAAAACATTGTATTCACATGTGAAACGGAGAAAAAATCATCGCTTGCTTTCTTGGATTTGTTAATACAACGTAAAGAGAAACACTATGAGACAGAGATTTATAGAAAACCAACTGATACTGGTCTCTATACTTCTTCCGAAAGTTTTTGTGAATTCAAGTATAAAAGAAATATGGTGAAGGGGTTGATTTATCGTGCATGGTCTTTGTCTTCTACTTTTAAAAATTCGGTAAAGAGTGTTGACGTGTTGGTTGAACTGTTGATGAAGAATGGTTATTCAAAATCCTTTTTAGTAGTTATGGTGAAAGAGACTGTTGACAAATTTATTAAAAATCTTAAGGATCCATGTTTGAGAAAATTTGGGTGTGATCTTGTTGAGACGTGTGAGTCTGATGAGTTAAAATCTGTGTGTGATTTTGTTGAGGTGGGTGAGTCTGATGAGTTAAATAAATTAAATAGTGTGAGCAAGGATGATGAGCCTAAATTTGTGTTAGTATTGCCGTACTCAGAAGGTTTTAAGGATTATAAAGTGAAGATAAGAAAGCAGTTAGGGAATTTAAACTATAGGATAGTGTCAACTTCATGGAAAGTACGCAATATGTTTATTAATAAGTCAAAGACTCCGGTTGAATTGTGTTCCGATCTCGTTTATCAGTTTACATGTAATGGGTGTAATGCCACATACATTGGAGAGACTTCCCGTCATCTCTGTATTCGAGCTCGAGACATTGTAGACCGAAGTCTTTGACCCATATTGGTGAGCACAATAAGGGCTGTAAGATTAAAATAGGTATGTCTGATTTTAAAATTTTATTAAAAAACTTCGATAATTATTGGGAACGTGTGATTTGTGAGGCGTTGTTGATAAAATCATTGAATCCGAAAATTAATGTGCAGAATGCTGTAAATACTTGTGTGTTGAGTGCTTTTAAATAAGCTTTTGTGTATTGTATGTATTGATTGTTGTGTTAAATTAAATAATTGATAAAAAATTTTTAAATTTTTAAATTATTAAATTAAATTTTAAATGTTAAAGTTTTTAAAAAATAATATTTTTATAAAATAAAAAAAAAATTTTTATATATAATTAAATTTGTTTAAAATCCTTTATTTAATGAGTATTATATCCCACCTGATGATGACAGGAAAACTGTCGAAATTAATCGTGAAAAAAATGTTTGATTGGCGTTATCTTATAATTATTATTATTATTATTATTATTATTATTATTATTATTATTATTATTATTATTATTATTATTATTATTATTATTATTATTATTATTATTATTATTATTATTATTATTATTATTATTATTAGTATAAAGTGATGATTTCTTGGTAGCAGCATTTATTATTTAAAACAATAAAATGATAATTTAAGCCTTTTGCTGCAAATAATGTATTTAATGAAAAAATTTTCGACTATAAGATAGTCATAATAATATTATATAAGATATTAATAATATTATTATTATTAATATTATTATTAAAATTTGGTTTGTAGTATTTGAATGTTATTGAATATTTAACTTCATTAGACAATTGAATATGAAAGTATATAAAAATATATTAAAATTGTGATATTTCTATTACAATTCATCCAAATTTAATAACTTAGCCAGGTTATTACACCTCCCCATTTTGATTAGTTATTTCCCGCTGCGTCCGTTTAATATTGCTATCGAATCGGTGTAATGCTAGATGGTTGAGGTAAAAATACAAATATTTTAATTTAAATAATAATTCTGTAAAAAACAAAATTCATTTGACTTTGAAAATAATGAAAGATAAAAATGATTGATTTGATATTGCAATTATGAAAATTATTAAAAAATATATTGTTTATATTTGCGATCATTTCAATAGTTTAAAAATTAATTTTGTTTAAACTATGGAATATTTTCTATATTTATTATTTATTTGCTTAAATTTATTTAAATACTCACAAGACTTAATTTAAAATTCAAAAATTTATTTTAAACTTAATTTATATATAAAGATCGTTTGTTTATTTTAAGTTGTATTATTTATTATAAGAACTTTTATTTTCAATTTTCACCACTGATTTATTTTCAATTGACATTGTATTTATTATAAAGCTTGACTATGAATCAGTAAAGATATAAAAAAACATCGATATATTTATTGATTCATCATAGTCAAGCTTTCTAATAAATATAAGTTGTATTAAACAATAACATATAATGTAATAATTTAACCTATTAGGTTGTAAAAAAAATCCATTCGGATTATTTTATTTGTATATTGCTAATTGAAAATAATAATAAAATTAGGTCTTGAATTGGTTGTAATGCGATATTGGAAAATAAGTTTAGAGCTTACCTTGAAATTAGTCTGCCATTAGCAAATTGGTTGTTGACAAATCTCACTTGAAGCACTGTATTTTTTTTCAAATTTTATAGGCATTGTACATAAACCATTGAATGGATTTGATCTTGATTGCTAGAATTTCCTTACTGTTTGAGTGAACAGGACCCATTTTGGCTTAAAATTTTTCAAAATATGAGTACAGTGGAAATGGCTTACCTATTTATTTAAGTTATGCTTTTATAAATGTTAGAAAAAGACATAGTTTCACAGAAATATTTATTCACTACAAAAATCTAAACGGAACACACAATCGTTATACTATTTATAATACATTGAATTGCGTAATCTACAAAAGGGAGAATTATTAGTTTAAGTGATACTGTTGACACAGAAGACAAACATACTTACTTAATTTAGTTATACAAGCATTCCCGCATCATTCAATAGATATAAAGGTCTAGTGACCTGGTTATGTAAGTAATTCTTTGGAAATTATTATATCATCTTACATCCCCCTCCATTTAAAACTTTTGATCCATTCTACATTTCGAATTATTTCTTTGCCTTGCTTATTCTTTAGAACATAACTTCTGTCATGTCGTTTTCCAGTTATTTCATATGGCCCTTCATAACGTTCATCCATCTTTCTAGTATTTTCTTTTTTAACCAATACTTGGTCTCCAACTTCAAAATTCCTATAATTTTGTGTAATTAAATTTTTTTCTATGTTTTGTTTATGTTTAATTCCCTCCACGATCTCCCTTCTCCGATTATTAGCATCATTATTTTGTATATCCAAATTCTCTTTTTCCATCCATTGTCTACAAATATTCCGCCCAAATATTATTTCAGAGGGCGAAAATCCGGTTGTCTGTTGTATCGTAGCATTTAACATAAATTCCACATCTGGCAATATTTCTGCCCAATCTTTATGCCGTTTGTCTTTTAACGTAATTGCAATTGCATCCCTTATAGTTCTAAATTGCCTCTCAACTAAACCGTTTGTACTATGATGATATGGGCTTGAATATATTATTGTAATATGATGCGTTTTCAACACTTCTAAAAGGAGTTGAGATTCAAATGTTTTTCCTCTATCGGAGTGAATTATTTTAGGGGCACCAAATTTCAAAATCCAATTTTCTCTTAAAATCTTTGCCGTCGTCTTTTCATCCTGATGAGCAACTGCCGTCAATGATATATACCTACTGAATTGATCAATTATAGCTAAAATATATTGTTTTCCATGAATTGTTTTCTTAAATGGTCCACAGAAATCAATAAATATCTCTTTGAAAACTTCATCTGTACTCTGTTTAATCAGCGGTTCTTTTGTTCGTCTTGTCCACGTCTTCCGTTTCTGACACTGTTCACAATTTTCAATCACTCTTCGAACTTCATTTTCACTAATTTTCATTTTCATATTTTTCCGTGCATATTCGTAAATTTTTTTTACCCCTGCGTGACATAAGTCTTTATGTATATTAAACATTACACCTTCATTATTTACTTTTATTTCTTGGTCCATATTTTCTATGGCCAATATTTTAGTTTTATTTTTATCTACCTTGGCGTTTTCATGAACTGTTTGGCACTGACTACATGAAGTACAGTCTTTCCTTGATAGGGCATCTGCGTTAGCATGCAATTCTCCTTTTCTGTATTCTAATTTGATATCTAGCTCACTTAAATAGTTAATCCATGTCTGGAATTGTGCTGTAATTGGCTTTTTTGTATTTATCATAAAGGTTATAGCTTTATGATCGGTTCTTAAAGTAAATCTTTTTCCATCTTGATAGTGTTTGAAATGCTGAGTAAAATGATAGATTGCAAGCAATTCCTTTCGCGTAATGCAGTAACCGATTTCGTGCTTATTCATTGTCTTTGATCCATATGCAATAACTTGTTCTTGTCCATTACTACTCAACTGCGAAAGCACTCCCCCAATCGTATCGAAACTAGCATCTGTATCTAAAATAAAGGTTTTTCGTAAATCCGGAAATCCTAGTACTGGGGTAGACGTTAACGCTTTCTTTAGCGTGTTGAAATGTGTTTCACATTCTTCAGTCCATATAAGTTTATCTTTGTTAGACCCACATAACCTTTCTAATGGTCTTGCATACTTGGCGTAATCTTTAACAAATTTTCGATAATAATTTGTTAAGCCTAGAAAGCTTCTTAAACGTTTAATACATTTTGGTTTTTCATATTCTTGCATTGCTTTTATCTTTTCATAATCTGTCTTAATACCATTTTTATTTATAATATGTCCCAAAAATTTTATTTCTAGTTTGTTAAAACAACATTTTTCTAAGCTTATTTTCAAACCAGCCTCTTGAATCTTTCGAAAAACTCTTTCTAGTCTTTTTTTATGTTCGATTTCATTATCTGCAAATATAAGGATATCGTCTAAATAAACTATTGCTTCTCTCCAATTAAGATCACCCAAAACTTGAGTCATTAATTTTTGAAAAGTTGCTGGAGCAGCTGCAATTCCAAAAGGCATTCGGTTAAAACAATATTGACCATCTTTTGTTGAAAATGCAGTCTTTATTTTTGATTCCTCTTCTAATTCCACTTGATAATAAGCATTACCAAGATCGATAGTGCTAAATATCTGTGCTCCATTTAGGATATCCATCATCTCTTCAATATTTGGTATTGGAAATCGAGGTCTCTCCGTAATTGCATTTAGTGCCCGAAAATCCAAACATATTCTAATATCTGATTTATTCTTTTTTAACACACATACCAATGGGCTATTCCACACCGAGTCACATTTTTTTATAATTCCTGCTTCTTCCATGTCTTTTAGCATGTCTTGTATTTTGTGAGCAATATGAATCGGCTGACGTCTAGGATTAATTGTCACTGGGCTACCTCTAGTAACTATCTTATGTTTAATTAACTGTGTTTTTCCTACATCCCATTTATTTTTCATGAATATATCCGAAAATTCTTTAAGTAATTTATTAATCGTTGGGTCGATAATTCCTTTCAAATTGTTTTCCTCTAAATTCATTAATTGATTTTTTAATTTTACTTTAGTTACTGCCTGTAATTTAATATCAAAACAATTCATCATTTCTACGCCTGCAATTACGCTCGGGTTAATCTTATTTGCCACAAAGAATCTTATTACCAATTCTAATCCCGAAATTCTCACTTTTAGTAATATTGTTCCTATGATTTTAAGTGTGCTCTCGTTTGCACATGTAACCATAATATTGGATTCCCCTATTTTATCACGCATCTTTAATTTACTAACAACATCTTCGCTAATCACGTTTATTCTAGCCCCGGTATCCAAAAGACAATCAACTTTTATTTTATTTTCCAGCCAAATACCTACACTAGGTCTGCCATTCATTCTTTCGTAAACGAATTTAGGTGCAAAAGGTCTTTCTTTATTTTCATTAACTTTATTATTAATTATATCGATACTCATAATCTTATCAATTTTGTTATTAATTTCATAAAAACTATATTCAAAATAATTTTCAAAGTCAAAACATTCACAATCATTCATAATTACATCATTAATTTTTAAATCATCTTTAAATTCATTCATTACGGAAATCTTGAAATCACAAGCATTCAAATTCAAACATTCTGTGTCAACAATATACTTACTTAAACCAAATTTATGGCTCCTAGCAACTCCCTTGAAACTGGAGCCTCCCCTTTTAGCTGTTCGCAATCTTTTTGCATGTCATCCTGTTGAATCAGCTCTCCTTCCTCGTATTCGTAGTCGTATATCGCATTGCATTGTCTTCGATGTGGTCCTCTGTCTGAAGATTGGTTTCTGCTTTGATATTGTCCTCTGGATCCAAATTGTTTTTGGTTTCTATCATAATTTCTTCCGTTGTAATATGCTTCTGTTTTAACTGAATTTCTTCTGATGTCCCAACATTGATGCTTGAAATGACCATTTTTGGAACATTGAGAGCATTTTACGTTTGGGCATTCTGCTCGAATATGTCCTTGCTCTCCACACGCCCAACATCTCTGCAGTTTAAATCGCCTGGTCCCGTTCTTCCAGTCACTTTTATTTGGCATATTGAAGTTCGCGGCCTCATTGGTTCTAGAGTTAGAAAATATTGGCGTCTTATTCTGTTGGTACAACTGAGTTTTTCTCGGACTTTTGACTGTCTCCGCATATGATTTATTTTCATGTAGAGAAGCTAATGATTGCTCACTTGAAAGCTCTTTTTGAATTTCTTCCATTCTTGATATCACTTCCTTGGCCTTATCTACTGATTTAACTTCTCTTAATTTCAATTCTTTTTTTGTTTCCATATCTTCCATTGCATTCTGCATTAAAAATAACATTAATGCCGGTTTTGTTAATTTGTGTCGAAGAACATTGTCGACGAGCTTTTCCACTTTATTGAAAAATTCGGTGCACGAGTCATTTCCTTTTCGATATCTTAAAGCTGCGTCTAGATCCATGGCTAGATTTTTCCTTGGCTCGAACGCTTTTCTTAATCTTTCTTCATAGCCTGAATAATCGCTCTGTACTTCTTCATATTTCTGGATCAACTCTACCGACAGAAAGGCCTTGGTAAAAATTTCTTGAGTTTCTTGCGGTTGTTGAGTGAATTCGAAAAATCTCTTCAATTCCAAAATAAAAATTTCTAAATCACCATTTGGCAGCAATTGATTAGGTGGCTTGATATAGTTCTGGAGTCCTGGCGTGGTCGCCATGTTAGAAAAAGACATAGTTTCACAGAAATATTTATTCACTACAAAAATCTAAACGGAACACACAATCGTTATACTATTTATAATACATTGAATTGCGTAATCTACAAAAGGGAGAATTATTAGTTTAAGTGATACTGTTGACACAGAAGACAAACATACTTACTTAATTTAGTTATACAAGCATTCCCGCATCATTCAATAGATATAAAGGTCTAGTGACCTGGTTATGTAAGTAATTCTTTGGAAATTATTATATCATCTTACAATAAATAATTCCGCAACCGACGATTATTCATAACAGGCTCGACGTGCCAAAGGCAGATTAATGTCAATTAACAAAAAGTTAGAAAAATTGTAAAGAAAATTGAAAAGTTTATTTAAGTTAAAATATTAAATATGCTAAATTAATTTTTATCTAAATTAATTTTTAAAAATGTTTAATTTATTTAAATAATTATATTTTGTTGAAGTGTGTGAAATCAATGAGAAAAGTAAAAGAAAAGAAAAATTCCAATCAAAGATATCGGCAAAAAAAATTTATTTGAGGTCAATAATTTTCAATTAATTTACATTGTGGAAATGGTTTATTTATTTGAATCATACTATTATCATTATTATTGTTATTATTATTATTATCATTATTATTATTATTATTATTATTATTATTATTATTATTATTATTATTATTATTATTATTATTATTATTATTATTATTATTATTATTATTATTATTATTATTATTATTATTATTATTATCATTATTATTGTTATTATTATTATTATCATTATTATTATTATTATTATTATTATTATTATTATTATTATTATTATTATTATTATTATTATTATTATTATTATTATTAATATTATTATTATTATTATTATTATTATTATTATTATTATTATTATTATTATTATTATTATTATTATTAATATTATTATTAAAAATAGGTGTAAATTAAAAAATTTAAAAATTAAAAATTTTTCATAAAACTGTTGGTGCAAATAAAAAAATACATTTAAATTAAATATAAACTTTGCAATTCTGCAACTGTGTCAATAAGGCAGCCGATGTAATTGCTAAAAAATATTTTATTTATCATTGTGCTATCATTAATAAATAAAGAATTTCTTTGCGTTCATTTGTTTTCTTTATACAATCCGAAATTGCGAAAAGAAAACAATTCTCGGCATTTTGTGCAGCAAAGGTGTCGACAGATTCCAGTTGTGAAAACATTGTTCTATACCTGGATTTTAGGGATTTTTAGCCTGTTTGCAACATGTGATCTCATTGCATAATCTGGGCGGAAAACCCATTCTAATTGGGTGACTTTCTGAATTTTGCAAATGGGAAATTGATTTTATGCTGAATTCCACGGCGTTTTCCTGTGATAATATGTCTATTTGAGAGGTTAAAATGATTATATAATGATGATGATGGTGATAATAATAATAATAATAATAATAATAATAATAATAATAATAATAATAATAATAATAATAATAATAATAATAATAATAATAATAATAATAATAATAATAATAATAATAATAATAATAATGATAATTTATTTATTAAAAACCTTAACTGTGAATCAGTAAAGATATCGATGTTTGTTTTGTTATTCATGAATTTTCGGCAGTCTTTTTCAAGTGATTTTTTAGCTGCAATGATCAATGATAATCTTTTGGATACATCTAACTATGATTTAACTCACACCTTGTACTCATAAATATTTGACTTTGTTATTGGAAAGTTTAAAGATGAGAGTAAGGGTATTGGTTACAAATAACATATATTTCTGCGACCAAAATGTTTTATTTTACTAGGTAATACGAATACGACAAAAGCAAAAGGTGTAACATTGAAATATACAGTTATTAAACACTAGTCTTATTTGGATTTTTAAAATGGATTGGAAATACCTAGGGATTTAGGATAGGTCACAGCAACCATAAATTGTATAGTTTCCAAACAACTAAAGTCACACTTACAAACAACGATGATAAAAGGGTTTTGGTGAGAAAGAATGAAAGTTTGGCATATGGTTATTATATGATATCAAGTAGTGGGAAATTTTCAGAATAATAACAATAATAATAATATTATTATTATAAGAACTTTTATTTCTTCCAATTTCACCACTGATTATTTTATCCATTGAATTAAAAAGAGAGTTTTAAGACTATAAATCAACAAACATCAATATATTACTGATTTATAGTCTTAAAACTCTCTTTTTAATAATAATAATAATAATAATAATAATAATAATAATAATAATAATAATAATAATAATAATAATAATAATAATAATAATAATAATAATAATAATAATAATAATAATAATAATAATAATAATAATTATAATAATAATAATAATAATAATAATAATAATAATAATAATAATAATAATAATAATAATAATAATAATAATAATAATAATAATAATAATAATAATAATAATAATAATAATAATAATAATAATAATAAGTGCTATACTGCTAGTATTTACTAAAGATTTTAATGCAAGTAAAATCTATGATCTTTTGGTCACCTCTAATCTGTTTTATTTTTTAATTCTTTATTATTTTATTTTGACAAAATAACGAAAAAAAATTTCAAATTTTTTAATAGGGATAAAATTTATTTATATGTTGAATAATTCGAGTACATTTTTTTATTTTCAGAGCAGGTATATTTTAATAACAATCAATAAAAGTTCTAAATTTTATTATTTAAAGGGTGTTATGAATTATAATAATGATTGTAGTGCCTCTGACTCCCAATTTTAGCAATTTAATAATTGAACTTAAAATATATTATTAAATTAATTAAATTAAGCCTTTTGCAGTGAATAATGTATTTATAGAAAAATTTCAACTATATGATAGTCCTTATCATTAGTCAAAAATTTTTTCAATAAATGCATTATTCGCAGCAAAAGGCTTAAATTATCACTTTATTGTTTTAAATAATAAATGCTGCTACCAAGAAATCATCACTTTATATTTTAAATTAATTAAATTAAAATTAAATTAATTGTAACTAAATCAAATTAAGATAATTGTTTAAATAATCTTCACTTTTTCAAAAATCAAAATCAATAAAAACAACAATTAATGAATCATTCAACTTTCCAATCATTAAATCTCATCAGAACCAATAAAGAAAATATTCCAGACATTCAAGAAACTGAAGCCTTCGTTTTCTTAGCTATGATCTCTATGATGATGATCTTGATCATCAACACCATCTATTCGATCCAAGAAATTTATCTTGGAACACAAATTTTTAATTCTAGCGTTTATCCTGATAAAATTCGTTACGAAAACAGTTAATTAACAAAGTTATTCCAGACAGAGATCCAAATACTTTCACATCGTACGATACTGGAGATTACATGCTAAAATTCAAGATCATCAACAATCTCCTTACAGTCGCCAGATCAAGTGTATGTGCTTTCGTTGGAACATTGACTACTGGAGCATTTATATTCATTATTTATTTCAGTGTCTTTTTGAATAAAATCTTTATTCGAATTAGTTGTATGTCACTACAATGATGTATAATAATAATATTCGAGTAAAATATATCTTTAAATGCATGTTTCTGGTTAGCATTTCGATAACTGTTTATATCACGTTCTCTCTAAAATTTAACTTTTATATTGTCGCGTCCTTATTCCAATGGCAGGCAACTTTGCTGCATTATCATGTAGAATTTTCCAATTATTATCCCAAATATTAAATCCAATCAAAAACATTATCAATCAGACTCAAATATTCAATAAATGAATTATTATCTAACTTTTTAAAATAATTTGTTTGAAATAAAATACAGTATTAGCCCGAATATAACGCGACACCAAAATTTTCATAAAGATTTTTAGAAAAATAATACTCATAAAAAATGAAAATTAATGTCATTATTTAAATTACATTACTTAAACCCCGAATTTAGCGCGAGTATATTATTTAATAAAAATAAAATGTTAAAAAATGTCGTGTTATATTCGGGCTAATACGGTATTTTAATTAAAAAAAAAACTAGCCATAACCTGTGAAAAATCACGTGATGTAGTGACAGAATTTATAATAACAGTTTTCATGAGAATATTAATTTGCAATGTAACTATACCGGCATGTATCTGTAATTGTAGTGATCTATACATAACTATGCCAACTTCAGCAAAAATTTCGAACGTACATACAACAGTAATCCCTGTTTGTCATCTTTGTGATCTCCTTGACGGATTTCTTATATTATTATTATAAATTATTATAAATGTATTTATATTTATTTTTTGGTTTCACCTTTGATCTTTTTTTAGATTCAATAATTTTCATATTTATTTATTTATAAATTAATCATAACTGTTAAATTTGCAAATTTAAATCAATTTTGATCTATGTTAAATTAAGTTTTTGATTAAATTTAGATAATTTTATCAACAATATCATGTAAAAATTAAATATGCATTTCAATATATAAAAATTGCTGTGTGGTTGCGTAATCACGTAACATCGTATTGCGTCACTAGTCAAAAATCTAGGAATCTTATCAAAATCTTATCTCTATTTATTGTATGAACTTTTAAAATCATATTTTCTGCCTACCGACACCATGGCATGATTGTAGAGGAATCTCCAAAAATCAAAGAACGAAATGGGACTCCTGTGATCCCCGACAAAAATCGGCGAGTATCACCAAGAATCATGGCAAAAATTTAATTAAAACAGAAGAACAAGAAAATATGGTTTGATATTTAATTTTTTTTCTATTTCAGTTTTACCAATGAAAAAAAAGAAATTAAATCTGAAAAGCATTAGAGAACTCAAGCTTCCTGTGCAAGCTAACAGTGATAAGCGTAAAGTCTCAGTATCACGAAGCCGGAATTGACCAGAGGAAATTTGAAATTACATCAGGATACTCTAAGTTAGAGATGGGTACATATACTATCGCAATTGATTTCGATGAAACTTATGGAGATTTTTTCTATTTTTCAAGATCAACATTAACAGTTAATTGATGACAACAATCCCATCTTAGAATTTTTTTATCACTGAAAATATATTACTTGTAAATTTTATTGTGATTTAATATATTTGCGGATTTTTGAATTAATATTATATACTACTTACTAACAGCGTTATTTATTTCTGCTTTCCTATTAATAAAATCTTTTTAATTCTTGATTGATTTATATTTCCAATCTTCATTTCTTTACACACTGCAGATAAATATTTTTCTATAAAAATCAGAAACAAAAATCGATCAATAGGCTGAAAAGAAATGAAGATTCTCTCATTGACACATGCAATGATACCGTATTCCTTCGAAAGATAGACCTCGCTCGAAAATATGACCTAGCACGATTTTTTGAAGATTTTTCTTAAAATAATTAATAAAAGACCTACATTGAAAATAAGAGCCAGTCGATAGTTATCGGATATAGCAATTAAAAATCAGGTTAATAAATTACCACCAATATGATTTTATAATAAACTAATAATAACGAGAAAATGAAATGAAATCTATTTTGATTAATTTTTTTACAATTTCAATATTTTGATAAAAATGTTACCCATATTAAATGACGAATATAAACAAGTGAAATAACTATTCAGTCGAATGCAAAAAGAAAATAGTGGATAAATCTATAAACAAGGATCTCTCGGATTTTGTAAAGAAAAAAAATTAGACTTAGAAAATGATGTGCTCAATATGATAGAGTGCTTCAATATTCAAATAATAGAAGTGATAAAAAACAGAGCTGGAAGACATTGTGTTTGAATGGGTTGTTTGACGAAGAGCAAATACCCTTGTAGTACGCTGAGCAGACATACAAACATTTTCTCTTTCACTTGCATCGCAAATTGATATCTCTCTCAATGATTTTAAGGTTCCTCAGTGTTGGATTGATGGTTTTTAAAGATTTATGAGTTTTGACGAAAATCGACAAATTTATTTTAATTGTAAGATGGTGAAATGATCCGACGTGCAATAGCTTTCAAATCATTCATTGATTCGATAGATTTTCCCCAATATCAACTATCCAATATGATCGTCATGGATGAAACAGGTTGCATTCATGGCACAAACAACTCAGACAACGATTGATTTCAAAGGAGCTTCTTCGATTTATCTTCCTTCAATGGAATATGAAAATTTGAGATTAACCTTTGTGCCTAAACGGTCAAAAACTTACACCATTATTAATCTTAAAAGGCAAAAAAGACAGAATCGAATGTATTTTGGGCATTTGTGTTATTGAGACCGAAAAAGCTTGGTGCACCTAGGCTGCAATAAGAAAATGGGGTAATTTCATTTTGTCTCCAGTATTTTGTAGTGGTTAAAGGGGTATGTTAATTTGGGATTCAGCTAGCACTTATTGTGCTAAAGATATCAAATATTTTATTCTAGAAAGAAAAATTGATCAAATGATGATACCATTCAGTATGAGTGCATATTTGCAGAACCTTGATACCGTCATCAACAAGATATTTAAAGATGGTTTGAGAACAGAAATTAAAGATTTCATTGAAAATCGACAAGAAAGAAATACTCGTTGAAATTTTATCAGACCAAGTTTAAATGAAATCATAGGTTGGTTAAAAAGATCTGGGATAAGATTAATGATCAGTGTGTTTTAAATGCTTTAAAAGTTGGATGTTTGGATAAAAAAATTCATTCAATGATAGCTCAATTGCTTAGCAGGAACGATTTAGACCAATTACTTTCCAAGAGCTGGAATCCAAAAGGTGAGTAAGGTGAGTAATCATGATGATTTTCTAGAAGATGATGAAATGGCTGTTCTAGAATAAAATAATCTCTTTATTTAAATGTTTATTAATAACTTTTTAATTTTTATTTTAATTTTTAAAAAATATAAGACCAACCTCGAAAATAAAACCTAACACGATTTTTGAAGATTTTCCTGGCAAAAATAAATACAAGACATGTCTATCATTAGAAAAAACACGGCATTAAATTATTTCAAGAAAATTAATGAAAAAAATTTAATCTTCAGTTTATATAAAATGAGCTTGGTTAAAACTGTTGAGGATACCTAAATGATAAATAGCATAATAAATAAATAAATTACCTGGAGGAAGATCGTCATGACAAACGGGACGATCTATGGGAACTCAGAAAAGAAAACGTAAGTAGAAAGAAATAAAAAAATGAGAAAGATAAATCAAATAAAAGAAAACAAACAAGAAATTAAAACAAAGGTCATTGTTAATTTAGAAGTACA